>JAUESO010000617.1:5917500-5965000 GCA_030914385.1 Drosophila antonietae
TCTCTCTCTCTCTCTCGCACACACACTGCTCTCACTCGCTTGTAGCGAAATTGAGCTGTTATTTACAGTTAATCAAAATGACAGAAGTCGGTCGCTGCGCCATCATTGTCTCAGTGTGTGTGTGTCCCTCTTCCTCTCTCGCTCTCCCGTTCTCCCGCTCTCGTTCTCTCCCACTCTCGTTCTCTCCCACTTTGACTAATTAGAACTGCCCGCCCTTGCATATACCACTGGGAAGCCGTCCTCACTTCCGCTGGCCTTGAGAGTCAATCAAATAATAAATAAACTAACGTCAACTGCCTTCAATTGAAGGGCAGCCAGCCGAATGAAGCGTCGGCCGAACAGACGGACGGATAGACGCGAATGGGACCCGTCGTCTTTGCAGGCAGGCGGGTGACTCAGCAATAGGTCGCAGACACACGCAGATGCATGCATGCATGTAAAAGTTCCAGCACAGTCTACGGACACACCACACACACACACACACACACACGCACGCACATTGATAATGACGATGCCTTCAATTCATTCCAAGGCCGCAGTCATGGGCAGGCGAGAATTGCAAACTGCATCAAAACACAGAGTGAGATAGAGAGAGAGAGAGAGAGAGAGAGAGAGAGAAGAGAGAGAGAGAGAGAGAGAAAGAAAGAGGGAGATAGACAAGTGCGAGGGTCTGCTGTCTGGGCGTCGCAGACGTCGTTGAAGATGGTGCTAAGGGAGCATGAGGCGGGGGGCGGGGAGCGGGGAGGCGAGACAGTTGTAGCTTGTTGTCGTGGCTGCCATTCTCGGAAACGGTTACGCCAAGGCCACACAATGAATGAGCAGCACCAGAGCGGCGGAATCGGCATAGACCACGAAATGTTGTTAAAGGCGTTGCCATAGATGTGAGAGGAGGAAATGAGAAATACTAATAACTGTACCCGATAAACTCTGCCCAGACTCTCTTTCTTCTTCTTCTTCTTCCTCCTCTTCTTCTTCTTCTTCAGATGCTGCTTCCTCGACTCTCTATCTGACCCCAAGCTGCAGAAGAAGCGAAAGCGAGACGGAAGTTTTTCTCTTTTCTCTTTTATCTGCCTCTGCCTCAGTCTCTGCTCCTACCTCTTTCTCTTATTACTATTCTTAGTCTTTGCGCTTTGCAGTCAGTCAGTCAGTCAGTCAGTCAGTTGGTCATTGGTGTCATGTGCATAGCGCTGCTGCTTCTTCTTCCTTCTTATTTTTCTTCAGCTTCGTTCCTCTTTCTCTGCCTGCCTCATGGCCTAGTCACGCGTGGCCTGACGTGGTGAGCCGAAGCGAGTCTCAGTTTACATCATTGCCACTGTCCGTCTGCCCGTCCGTCCGTCTCCCCTCCCCCACTCTTTCTTTAATATTTTTTTTAGTGTGTTCGCTTTATGCATATGCAGAGCAGCCACATGGATTGTAATATGAGCTGTGTCTGCTGATATTAGTAACGGTAAACACAGGTTTCTCCGTTTCTCGTTGACCATGTGGCGTATACGTAACATATGCGTTCTTTACTAGAAAATGCGATTGACAGACAATAATACAGACAGACAGACAGACTGGCAGGCAGCGTACGAGAGCGAGAGAGATACATATGTACATACATATGTATATGTGCACATAGATAGAGAGAGGGAGCGAAGGCGGATTGAGGCGGAAGACGACTTAGCAAGTCAGCAAATCAAATGATCATTGAACTCGTTCACACTCGACAATGCATTGATCTTGCTCTCTCGCTCACTCACTCGCGCCATCATCGCCATCGGCTGTATAACGGCATTTGGCGCACCCAAAAGTTGCAAACCCTTAAACAACTCAAGAATAAGTCACATGGCACTGTAAATACATATAAACATGCCCAGACACACATACATACATACATATGTATGTACATTCATATGTACATACATAACATATATTAACTATAGCTTTAGCACTACGACTATAAATA
Source organism: Drosophila antonietae (assembly GCA_030914385.1). Taxonomy (NCBI): domain Eukaryota; kingdom Metazoa; phylum Arthropoda; class Insecta; order Diptera; family Drosophilidae; genus Drosophila; species Drosophila antonietae. The sequence goes on from JAUESO010000617.1 coordinate 5,919,449, forward strand.
CATATGTACATGCATACATATACAAAGAAGGAGCGAGTGGGAAAGAGCGAACCGGTCATAGTCATCCATTCCATCCGACTCCCCCTTCCCACACTTCCACACACAAGCACACAACCCCACACACACACACACACACGCACGCATGCGGTGATCGTAGTCACAGTCGCTGTCGGCGGCCGATTCATTTCCATTTCCCAGTGTCGACTGCGAGCACATATTTTTGTTCGAACACATTTTTATCTAATAACCTTGTGCAATGTTATTAAACCCAAAAAGTTTCTTAACCTCGCCGGCATAGCAGCGGCAGCAGCAGAAGCACCAGCAGCAGCGCAGCTGCAAGCCGAACAGCTTTTGATGAGAAATGCTAATACGCGTACTCTCTGCGTTTGCAAGCCCCACACATACACACACATATATGTATATATAAACACACACTCGTAAATTCGCGAGCAAATAATCAACGACAACGCACAAAGCTTAAAAAAAAATATAGCTCGCTCACTAATACGAATGCAGCTGCGACTGCACATGAACGTAGGCGACAATTCGGTCGTCGTCGTGTAGAGGCTTCTGGGTGCGGGTGTTATGGGCGAGGGAGAGAGACTACTTGAGGCCTACATATGCACGCATGTAGGCATGCATGCCGTACATATTTATATATACGTATGTATGTACATATATACATTTGTATTTGCGTATGTGTGTCAATTGAATACAATTCTTGCAGCGTGTAGGAGTTTGCTTATTTGTGCAGAAATTCGCAAGCATACAAACATACATATATACATACACATACATATACAGTTTCACCCAAAAGGAGAGTGCTGCGTAAATTGCAATGCAAACAAGCAAATGCCATGTAATACGAATTAAATTGTGAATGTGTATGTACATACACACATGCATCCATAGACGCATGTACAGACATATGCACACAATAAACACACAAGGATTGTTGTTGGCAGAGAGAGCGCGCGCACCGTAGAGCGTCAGAGCGAGAGCGAGCGCAAGAGCGCGCAGGCAAGACCAATGCGCAGCTAACTTTTGTTTTAGCTTTTACTCTTCATCTCTCTCTCTCTCTCACACACACACATACACTAGGGTGAGTTGTATTTGTTGTTGTTTTTTTTTTTTGTCTGCTGCTTTGCAAAGCATTGCGTTGTAGGCTTTTGTTCATGCCAGCAATTCGTGTAAGTGTATCTGTGTGTGAGTGTGTGTTGTTTGTATGTAGTTATTTTTAAATTAAATGCACTTTTTCAACTGGCAAGCAGTTTTGCCAGCTCTGCATTACTTTTGAAAGTGCCTTCTTGCTTTTTGTGGGCCACACGGCGACTGCGAAGTGCTGCGCCAGCAGATTAACGGTCCTGCGATTGCATACGTATACGTAAGTAGACGGACGGGTCCAATAAGAAGCGATACCGCTAATTGGAAAAGCAAGCTGACGTGCGAAAATACGTAAGTGATTCGAAATCCAATTAACTGAACTCGAATTCCACTTAGAAACCTCTAAGCTAATAGGTAAATTTCCATATTACTATGTAGTATGTAGTTGCTCATTTCTATTTCGAAATGCAGTTTGCAACTGATAAATGAGCAAATGCGTATCACCTGCATGCCGCATGTATGTATGTATGTACGTACATGATATGTAGATCCAGCTATATTGATGTCTCCCATTTCGAAGTTCAATGCTCAGAGGCGGAGAGCTTAGCACGGCCGGGGTCAATAGCTGATTGTCCGCTGCAGAGCTGGCGGGGGGTGAGTGAAGCAGCGGTTATCTAAGGCGTCGCAGATAATGGAACTCGGCGCACTTTGTTTTTTGTTACACATTTTCACTAGACCAACTGATCGCGGGCGGGACGGGGCGGCGTCTTCACTTGTGATCTGCGGGCTGTTGAACGGGTATAAAACGAACGACTCGAGTTCAAAGCCCTCGTATCGGCAGCGACAGCGACGCGGCGACGGCAACGACAAAATCAGTCACAAAAAAAAAAAAATAATAATAATGATGATAATAATACAAAATAATTAATTCTCTTCACCTTTGCCACACATTGCGATATAAATGGACATTTGGGCTTTTATTTTATTTTTATTTATTTTTTTTTTTTCTATTTGGAATTCTCCTCTGTCCATTTCATATTTTGGATCTTGCATTTTGCATTTTCCGGTTTGCACTTTCCAATTTCCACTTGGGAAACTATCTTCACTATCGACGCCCTACTGTGGACGAAACTAACGACAAACGACCAGAGCCAAACGCGGCGCACACTCAACTAAGCAACACTGGAAAATGCGCGACTCGATCTAGCTCTAGCCCAGAAACTATTTGCACTCAAGAGCAGCGACGCAGCTGCTCGATTGGGGAAACTTACAGCTAGTTTGTTGGCAGCGTGCCGCAAGCAGCGACGCGAACGCGGCGCTAGATAGACCAAAAGCACTCAAATAGAAACACAAACTACAAACAGAAACTAGTTGAGCGAGAGGATGGAGCTTTTTGAGTGAAAGCTGCAAGCGGCAATAGTTACCCGATCACTATGAAGTGATTGTGTGTGTGTATGTGTATATGTGTGTTGTGTGTTGTACGTGTTTGTATGAGGTAGATGTGATAGGGAACAAGTTAGGCAGGCATCACAATAAAATCTTTAGCGTTTGTTCTCATTTGCAAGCACACACACGCACACACACATGCATACATACATATACATATACACATTTGCACAAAGTAGTGATTGAGCTTGTTGTTTTGTTGTTGCTCTCGACTTTGGCATGAGGTAAACGACCGAATGTCCGACAGACGATGACTAGGTTAAGGTGAAGGTCAAATTAGCAACAAAAAAATGCTATAAAACAACAACAAAAGCAAGCAGCAGCAGCGGCGACTGCGACAGCAGCTTCGACTGCGCCGCGCACCAACAATAGAAACCCACTTTGTCAGCGTTTAAGCGATCGAGCAGCTAAAATAACACACAAACAACAACAGTAAGGCAAAGGCAAACGCAAAAAGCAAAGAAGAGAAGAAATTGAAGCGTAGACAAACGTGACCACGCGCTAGCAGGCAGGCAGGAAGACACAGGAGCACACAGATATACATATGTATGTATGTATGTATACACATACGCAAGCATAGAAAGTTGAACTCCAGACAACAGCAAGCTTAGCAGACAGGCAGACAGCGAGACATAAAGACAGGCAGGCAGGCAGGCAGGCAGGCAGGCAGACAGACAGGCAAAGGACAGAGAGAGGCGAGGGATAGCTAGACAGACAGTTACAGTTGTCGCATCGTGAGCAACCAACTCCCCTCCCCCACCGACGCCGTTAGCCCAGTCTTAGAACAGTCAGTCGCAATGTCTCTGCTGAGCTCATCCAGGCAGTAAGTTCCCAGTTCTAATTTTTGCGTGGTGTGTCTACATCCCGAAATACTCGCATACACATGCACATGCATATCTACATATGTACATACACACATGTATATGTATGTAGTATATCGAATGATAGACAGACGCCAACAAAGGAAACAAATACACACACACAGTGCAAAACGTGTGCTGAGTCTTCGCATTTGTATATGTATTTGTGTCTGCGTTCCGTCTGCGCCTGCGTCTGCGTCTCTGGCGTAGCCTGTTTGAAAGTGTTTGTTGAACGCCACGCGTTTGCTCTCTCGCTCTCTCGCTCACTTACTCTCTTGCTCTCACCCAGATACACCGCACACACAGAGAGCGGCCAACAATAGAGCGCGAGAAGCTTTTTCTGCAATCTAATGGCGCACCGGTGTGGCCTCAGCTGCTGTTTCCCTCACACTCGCGCACACACTATGCCTCTAGGCAGCAATACTGCCGGCAGAAGCAGAAGCAGAAGCAGAGGCAGAGGCAGAGACAGAGACAGAGAGAGAGAGAGAGACAGAGACGTTGAACGCAAGACCTTGAACTTGGACTCAGTTTACGAGTTGAAAAATTGGGTTTTGTTTTGGATTGTTTGTATGCCGTTGTAGTATTCGCCTCTCGCTCACTCATAGCTAGTTCTGCGGGTTTCTATTGGTTGGTCACAGACAGCAGATGCCATTTAATTACATTTATTTAGTCTATTTGTCTAATTAATAGACAAATCAGGTAATCCAACACGCTCTGCATACAACATGTGCAACAAGCTTGCTGCAACTGCATATGGTTGCATGCTCATGTTGTTGTGGCTACTGTGGCTCATGTTGCTCTTCCCCTTCCACAGTAGACATATGTATGTACATACATACATATGCCGGCATCTGTCTAGCCTTTGTCTAGCCCACTGACACACACACACACACTCACAAGCGCGAACACATGTAAGCCCACACTCGCATGTGCAGACGGAGCTGTCCCACTCTACGCTATTTTTGTAATGGTCGTCGTCATCGTCGTCATCGTCGTCGTCGCCGTCGTCGCCGTCGTCATCGTCGTCATCGTCGTCGTCATTGTCGTCGTCGTCGTCGTTGTCGTTGTCGTCGTCGTCGTCTCGTTCTAGTTTTTACATAAAACTTTCGCTTTCGCTGCTGTGGCAGCTCGACTATATGTATCTATTGTGTGTGTGCGTGTATACATATGTATATATATATAAATGTATGTGTGGGTGGGTGTGCTTTTGTACACACACAAGTGCGGACGTTAGATTTTACATTTGACCGGCATAATATAAATGAGTGTGTGTGTGTGTGTGTGTGTGTGTGTGTGGTAAGTGGAGGAATGAGCGAAGCCAAAACAAAACCAGGAGACCGACAAATGGTAGGCACTCACACACACACACACAGAGGGTGTCTGTTGGCTCGGGTCTCCATCTGTCGGCAACAAGTGGCGATGTGTTTGTGCGTCTATCTCTACGTCTACTTCTATGACTCTGTGTCTGTGTCTGTGTCTGTGTCTGTGGCTGCGGGTGGGACTGACCTTGTTCAATGAGCGCTCTGTAAACAAGCATCATCCTCTCCCCCACCACCAACTCCAGGCTCAATCCCTCCCAACAAGCCCTCTACTTATCTGCGCGAAGTGGAATTCGCGTTGCCAAGCGGCTTCTCGAGCAGAGCAAACTGATAGAGAACTACTAGAGGAAACTCGTCTGTGTTGGTCTGTCTGTCTGTCAGTGTGTGTGTATGTGTGTGTGTGTGTGTTTGTGTTTGTGTTTGTGTTTGTATAGAACTAACGCAGTTAAAGCTAACCTTGAAATAGCAAAAGCAAAACGCCGCACACATGGCGAACAGACCAAGCGAAGCAGAGTGGAAAAAGAGAGCAGGCAAAAGATGCAGCATATATGTATATATGTATGTATGTATATACATATGTATGTATGTACATAAGTACATATAGTGATAAGCTAGATACCCTGTAAATGCTTTGCAAATATGGGAGACACACAAGTTACATTTATAGTATGTACGTAAATACATATGTATGTATGTATGTATGTAGGTATGCATGTAACTGTATGTATTTATGTATGTGTGTTGTATGTATTTATAAATATTTTAATATATGACTGGAACGTATCACACACACACACACCCATCAACACACGTAGTGGCTTCCATTGTGAATAACATGAACAAATTTAGTTTAGTTTCCAACCGAACAAACTACTTGTCTATCTAATCTCATTTGTTTGGCGTTGCTGCTTTTTTTCGCGCATTCAACCAAATAATTGCTTTGCACACACACACACGCATAAATATATACAGAGACAAAGTAAAATGAGAAAAAAAAACTGCAGTGCCAAAAAACGAGCAGAAGAAATAAAAAAGAATACAAAAAAAAAACAACCAATTTTCTAGAACTATTTTAAAAGCTGTTCGGCCAACTGCGACTGCGACTGCGACTGCGAGTGCTACGGCGCTGTGTCTGCTGCGACGGCGTCACCGGCTCGCGCTCTCTCTACCTCACCCGCTCCATTTGCTCTGGCTGGCGTAGAGAGTGCGCAGCGAAATGCGCCAAACAAAATTTAATAATAATACAGCAACAACAACAAATACAGCGCAAAAATGTAGTATTTAGCCTTGAAAGTTCGTAAGCACTACGAGCGAAGATCTTTTATTTTATTTTATTTTATTTTGTTGTTGCTTTCGGACAAAAAGTCACATTAAATACAATTCGAAATGGATCGAAAACAACAACAAAACAACAAATCGAAGAATCGAATTAACGAAGCTGACGATAGTCAGCGGACTATGTTAGTTAAGCCAACTTAACGAAGCTGTCCAAAGTCTCTGTACTACATTCATCTGTACATGTGTACCTTTGCATGTATGCATGCATGCATGCATATATGTATGTATGTATGTATGTATGTATGTATGTACATATGTATGTATGTATGTATGTGTGCCTGCACAATGATAGTTAACTACGATGAGAGTCGAATATTTCAAATTCGAATCTTTTAGTTCACTTCACAATACACTCAATATGAGTCGAAATATAAGAAACAGCAAATGGATATATGTACATACATATGTATGTATGTATGTATGTACATATGTACATAATTTGATGTTCCATATTCCAATATTCTATAGCTAAGCAGTCGCTGGGCCACGGTCACGGTCGCACGCTCTCTTGCCGTGTCAACCCCTTGCCAATGAGAGTGGCGCTGCAGTTTTCTTTTTTTTTTTTTTTTTTTTTCGTAATATGAAATGTTTTGGTTTGCATTAGAAACTTGAGTCTTTCCCACCGTTTGGCCCACCGGCGGGCTCCACTTCGAATGAATTGCAATTGCAATTGTAATGCGATAGCTCGCAAAGAGCGAGGTGGATTGGGATGGGGATGGGGATGGGGATGGAGATGAGGATGTGGATGGGGATAGAGTGGCAGGGGCGCTAATTACGAATTTGTTGCTCGTAATGGTAATTAGATGCGAAGCACACACACACGTACATACATATGCATGTACATATGTATATATGTACATATGTACATATGCATATCAATGTGCCCGATTGCAAGTTGAAAGTGCCAAAAGTTGTTCCAGCGGGAAGGCGAAACTGTTAATCGCTCAGCCTGTTAGTTTATTTGTTTGTCTCCTCTATGCATATACATATGTATGTATGTACATATGTATGTATGTATGCAACAAACATATGTACATTGTATGTATAAGTATATGCAAACATATATACATGCATACATATGTATGTATGTACGTAAGTGTGTATGCATATGTATCAGCCTATTCATTTTGTTGATATTAGTCAGCGCTAGCGTTGGCGTCAGCTTCAGCTTCAGCGTCAACGTCAACGTTAGCGTTAGCGTTAGCGTTAGCGCAGTGACTGCGTCGCCGACCGCAACAGAGTTTTGTTCTATGCACAAAAGTCACACACACACACATACATATACATATATATTTATACACATACTATAAACTGAGCGCGAGCATGAGAGGGAGAGCGCTTAAGAAAGAGAGAAAGTGAGAGATCGAGAGTCCCAAATTTAATACTGGACTGTGCCAAAAACTTTATTTGGCACTGCTTATACATATATATATGTATGCGTGTGTGTGTGTCAGTGCGAGTAAGTGCGTCGCTGTTGCTGCAGCAGTAGCGTCTCTGTCTGTGTATGCGTGTTAGTGTGCTTGTGTGTCTACGTTCAGTCTGGCCCGTCGATGAGCATATGTATGTATGTATGTATGTATGTATGTCGTAGTGGTGGGAATTGAAAGCACAAGCGCACACACATTCTAATACTCAAGTTCAGGTTCAATTCACTGTGTGTGCTCCCTCCCCCTTCTCTCTCCCACAACACATACATATACACTGCATATATGCATACGCACAGATCACTGAGCACACTCACATACACAAACACACACGTTCACAGACACATTGACATTCCTGTCCCTGTCTGCCTACCTGACGATCCTAGCATTTGACTGGCTAGGGATGGGGCTGTGATCGGGGGATTGGGACTGGTCAGAACAGCAACGGCGCAACAGAGCGTGCGCACGTTTGTTGTTGTCCCTCTCTCGCTCTCTCTCTCTCTCTTCTCATACACACAAACACACATGCTCTCTCTCACACACACACAGGCTCGGCTGCTGCTGCTGCTGTTGCCAAAATTTCGGTGAATAGTTTAGTGTTCTTTTTTTTTGTTTGCTTTCGACTGCCGTCGCCCCAGTCCCTGCCCAATGCGCTTTTTTGTGCGCTATCGCTGCCGCTGTTGCTGCTGCCTGCTGTTGCTGCTGCTGCTGCTGCTGCGCGCAGTTGACGCTGTCGTCGCTGCTTGGCTGCCTGAGGCACTCGAGCACTCTCTTCTTCTTTAGCATGAATTCAGTTGAGTTTCTACGCTTGCAATCATCAAACGCAACAAAAAGCCCAACACGCTGGTTGGCCGCCGACTGCTGCTTTCCCAGCGTTCCCGTTCTCAGCGTTTCAGTTCACTGAAAGTGAGCTTCAAGCAGCACAAGACAATTGCAAGTGATCCTGCAAGCGTCGCTAACGCAATGCAGCTCAGCAGCTTCCAGATCGAAACCAATACATACAAGCTTACGCCTAGATACAATACAAGCATGCGTGTAAATGCGTAGACATACATGCACAAATACAGATACAGATACAAATACAGATACAGATACATGCATACATATGCATACATATGTAGCTAAATAGTTTTTAGTGCGTGCTCGGTCGGTCGTTCGGTTCGGTACGGTTCGGTAATTAATAAGTGTGTGTGTTTTTTTTTAATAATTTTTTTTTATAATTTAATTTTACTTGATTGTTTCGTTCAGTGCCAATGTTATTTGCATTTAACGTCTAAGCCAAGATCTCAAGTCAGCAGCGAATAGCATTTCTTAAATAACCATATTACGTATACGCAAACAAATTTCTACCTCAACTCAAACCAAGCCAAAGCAAATAAAAAAATAATAATAAATAAATAAATATAATAAAATAATAAAAAAAAGCAGAATCTAATACCAATAAAAATAAGAACAAAATGTTTGCTGTGCGAAATTCACCTACAACAAATTGCACACATAATAATAATCTATTTCTGTCGGCATTCGCAACACTAATTAACTATTAAAGACCTATGCATGTGTACGATATACATACACATACATACGTACGTGCATAGCTTGCTAGTAGGATGTCAGTGGCTGAGCACCCAGTCGGAAGGTATGTACTCTAAACGATGCAGCTTTTGCATTCCGCATAGAATAAAATAGAGGGAGAGAGAGCAACCGCATGTATAAGCTCACATAGTAACTGGGGTCGCTGCTGCTGCTGCTGCTGTCTATTTTTAGAATTGCTAGAAAGTGCAGCGCACACATTCACAAGCACGCCTTGACTTATTATCTGATAGTTTTCACTTTCAATGTCACACACACACATATGCATATATATGCATATATAGTTATATGTATTGGGTAAGCTTTTGTGCGCGCGTGTGTGTATTTGCTCTGCTTTGCCTTGCTCTGCTATCGCAATGAATATACACGTCTAGCGAGAGAGGGAGAGCGAGCGAGCAAAGAGAAGCATAACTATCCTTTGCTAATTGAGACAAAGTCAATGAAAAAGAGAAACAGATCAAGCAACAGAAACCCGCAACAACAAAATGCGAAATGCGAAAATCGAAAAGCGAAAAGCGAAAAGCGAAAAGCGAAAAGCACATCGAAATTTGTGCACTACAAGTGTTTTAGTTATTTGCGATGCGTTTGCTAAATTTTGAACGCTTGGGGTGCTTTTTCGTTATTGCTGCCGTTATTATTATTATTGTTGCTGTTGTTGTTGTTGTTGTTGTTTCTTATGCAGTCGATATGAGTGAAAAGAAAACATATAAAATTAAATTGTACTCGTTTTAATTGTATTTTGTCGCTTTGCTGCTGTCGCGTCTTCTTATTTTGCTTGGTTAGTTTTTATGGATTGTTCTTTGACTTAGTTTTTTATTTCGTTTCATTTTTGTTTCTATGTCACACAAATTGTCGCCGTGGTTTGGATAAATTTTTAAAGTGCATTTGTTAACATTTTTCGAACATTTTTGCAAAATGTTGCATTTGTTGCATTTTATCGCCGGCGTAAAATTCAAAACAAGCTGCAAAAAAGCTTACCCATCTCTCACACTCTCTCGCTCGCTCGCTCCCCTCTCCCCTCTACCCTATCCACCACTCGCGATTACCGGCAAATGTGAGTGTGAGTGTGAATGTGGGGGGAAGACAAAATGAACGAATGCGCAAAAATACAGTTTTTGGCTATCAAAACAAGTCAAACGAGTTGTATGCATACATATGTATGTACATATCTATGTATGTATGTATGTATGTATGTACATATATAATTTTTTTAGAATAATATAATTAACTTATACTTTTGACACTAAAGTTTATGAGATTTATTCACAATTATAATGCTTAGACAATGTAAATATACATTTTTGAGTCAAATAATGAAACACAAATGCAGAAAAATAGAAATAAATTATGTAAATTCGAAAAAAATAACTATTACAATAAATACTATACGTAAATAAAAAATGAATCGAAATACAACATATGAAATATAAAATTCAGAAATAAATATATGTATAATATAAAACACAGAGAAAGAAATAAAAATGTAAATAAATAAATATATAATAATATAAATAAAATGGAAAAAAAGAAGAAATGAAAAAAGAAATAACAATTTGAATCATTTAAATAATAAACATATGAATATAAAAGTTCAATTTAATCAAAAATCCAATAAATTATAATATATTAAAAATTATAATTGTCAAAACTGATTAGATTCCAAATACAAATGGGGGAAAAAATTATAAAATTAATATAAATATACTTTTGTATTTCAGTGAATTCACAATCCAAAATGAATTGCGAATCTAACCTTTCCTCTATGTTTTGTTTATTTGCAGTTCATTAAATATTGGCGAAATAATCAAAGTGATCATCAAAAGCAACAGCATTAGTATTAGCATCATCATCGTAGGAGCAGTCAAAGGGATTAGCAGCAACAACAACAAGAACAACAGCAACAACAACAACAACTACCCCAAGCAGTGCATGCGTGCGTGTGTCTGCGTGCGTGTGTGTGTGCGCATGTGAGCAGCAGCAGCAGCAGCAGCAGCAGCAGCAGCAGCAGCAGCAGTAGCAGTAGCAGCAGCAAGCACAAACAATTCTTCCTCTCTCGGTGCAATAAAAAGCCGCCAAAATACGCAAAAAGGTGACCACGAAGAAAGCCAGCGTTGTTTTCACAGTTGACGAAGATAACAACAACAGCAATAGCAACAATAACAATAGCAACAACTACAACTACAACAACGCTAGGCAGTTAGAGACACCAACACCAGAAACAACAACTAGAACCCCAATTCAAACTCCAATTCCAACTCCAACAACAGCCACAATCGAGCTGAATAGCCGTTACACAGCATCAGTTGAAGAAGAAGAGGAAGAGGAACAAGAATTCAATATGGACGAAACACAGCACTTCTGCCTGCGATGGAACAACTATCAGAGCAGCATCACATCGGCATTCGAGAATCTTCGCGACGACGAGGACTTTGTCGACGTGACGCTCGCCTGCGAGGGACGCAGCATAAAAGCGCATCGCGTCGTCCTCTCCGCATGCAGCCCCTACTTCCGCGATCTGTTGAAGGTGAGTTTGCATTCCATTTCGCCAAGATGTCCTCAAATTATTTGCCAATAGAGATAAGCAGAGATACATATGTAAATAGCACGATAAACTGAGCTCACTTCAAGAATTTCGTTTGAAAGCATGCTCAAAAAGCATAGATAGATAGATAGATATATTCATGGATAGATATATTCATGGATATACAGGTAGATAGACATACATTGCATTTTCATTGACTGCATTGCTTTTCTTGCCATTTCGTTGCTTGGGGTGGCATGGAGCCCGATCGTTTTGGAGCTTTTTTATTTTTCTTTTCCCTTCTGCGTTTTGCAACTCGAAATACATTTTCGTGACCTACTAAGCGCAGACAATAAGCAAGATAAGGAGCGATGGGGAGAGAGAGAAGAGAGAGAGAGAGAGAGAGAGAGAGAGCGAGAGAGGGAGAAAGAAAACAGTAAGTGATCAGTATAGAGAGTAAGAACACATGTGCCTCAGCTGTCCCTTGAATGTCTGACATATGTACATACATACATACGTACAGATGTGTAATATAATATAGTATATATATAGATATATATATATTATATATATATATTATATAGGAATATATATATAGATAATATATATATATATATATATATATATATATATATATATATATATATATATAATGATATATATATAAATATATAGTATATATTCATTGTTATTATTCATCACCTGCCTCTGCTGCAGCCCAGTTTTAGCGACAGCCTAATTAATAAAACGACGACTACTCACGCATACTCTGTGTGTGTGTGTGTGTCTGTAAGAGAGAGAAAGAGAGAGAGAGAGAGAGAGAGAATAAGAGAGAGGGAGAGACGTTTGTCTGCTTGCAAATGTTGCAAAAGTATTTTGTTTGTTGTTTGTTAGCTCGTTTCGTGCGCGTGGTGTAAACTGTTGAGGCAAAAAGTTCTTTGCTGTGCATTTAGCTAAAAAATATGATGTCAGCCAGTTGAAGGGGGCGTGGCAAGGGGGCAGCCGTCTTCTGTTTGGATTTTAATTTATTTAGTTGCGCAACAACTATAACAACTATAAGTATAACAGGCAACAATTGCAACAACTAGAAGAAGCAGAAGAGACGACAGCACGCCAAATGTCGACAGTCGCCTGGAACATTATGGGGCCTGTCGAGGGTACAGTCGAGGCCATAGCAAAAAGTTCCAACTGCAACTGCCTTAAAGCAGGCAATTATTCGAGTAACATGTGACTGGACCACGAGGCACAGCCCAAACATTGTTCGTCTAACGGGCCAGCAGCTGAAATTGTGAAATTGTGAAATCGTGAAATCGTGAAATCGTGGAGCACCTTGCAGCTAAACGGGGGCAATCGTAACAGTGCAACAAAGGGAATATCTGGGTAGGAAGTGCAGGTGGCAGGAATCCATTGATGGGCTCAATCTTTTCATATCTTGATCAATATCAAATAGTTTAGTCAATCTGTGTGCCTCTCTCAAGAACGGTCACTCTCAACTCTCCACTCTCCATTCAATTCCGACAGTTGCCTCATCGTATTACCTTGCTGGGTATCTGTAAGTCGTGCACGCTCGATTGGAGCATTCGTACTTCTTTTTATTATGACATTAAAATTATGAAAGTCGTTGCCTCGTTTACCTGTCCGCCAAAACAAAATAAAATTTGCGACTGCATTGAAAATATTTGCACGCAATTGCGGTTTTCAGCAGGCCTCGAGACTAGGCTACCCCTTGCCCCCCTGACCTCTCCCCACTGGCCCCATCCATCTCCCTTTTCTCTTTTACATTTGCCTGCCAAAAAGTTTGCGATTTGCATTGTTTGAGCTGTCATTGGGGTTGGAGTTGGGGCTGGGGTTGGGGTTCTGGGCTTGGACTGTTGGGTTAGCGAAATGGTTTGTGGCTTGATTAGTGGTTGTGGCTAGTGGAAAGGCTGTTCCCTTTGCCTTTGGCTTTACCTTTGCCTTTAGCTTTGTCTTTGCCTTTGCCTTTAGGTTTGGCATTGCAGCAGAAATTATATAAATTACAAACTTCTCAGTTCTTAGTTTTGTTGTTTGGCTTGGTAAATATTCGCTCTACAACGTGATTTGTTAACATGATAGAAAACTTCGAGTTTTGTAAAAATTTTTAGACGCAGCCAGACAAATGTACAACACAAACTAAAAGCTGCAACAACTTTAGGGCTTTGGCAGAGTGAGAGGGTGCGAGAGTCAGAGAGTGAGAGAGGACGAATTGCTTCTTTTGAGGCTTTTAGTGGCATCGGCGCTTGCTAATGGTTGGCAGATTTGCCTTACAGCTGACAATACGTCAACCTTTTCTAGTATACTATAAGCTATATGTATGTATGTATAGCTTGCCATATTGTGTATACAACACGGTGTACCAGCACCAGCCACGCCAAACTGTAGCTTTACAAGCTGTCCGGCCAATAAATTTCGCAGAAACTTTCAGCCAAATGCTGAATCTACGACTATGATAATGAAGCCCAACAACAAGAACAGACAAATAGACAAGCAGACAAACGGACGAACGGACGGACGGACAGACAACAAAAAGTCGTCATTTAATTTGCTAAAAAGGCCAACTAAATTCGCAGCAAACTGCAACTGCAACTGCAACAATGCCAACAACGAAGGAACAACATAACAAATAAGAAGAAAAAAAAAAGACAGTGAGAGGAAGGGGCAGAGGATGAGAAGAAGAAGAAAATGCTAAAATAATTATATACCAAGAAATTAGTACAAAAACTTTGTTGGCAGAGCTACAATACGAGTCAGCCAGAAGTTTGTAAATTCAATTTGAAATACATACAACAACAAAAACCACAACAACAACAACGATTGCAACAAAAACATAAACAGACATGCTACAGCTCAAGTCCAGCCTCTGCTTGAGTCCGGCTCCGGTTTGGCGACACTTTGCTACTTTGCTCTCACTCTCTCTCACTCTGTCTCTCTCTCTCTCTCTCTCTCTCTCTCTCTCTCTCTCTTGATCTTTTGCTGGCGTCGCCTTTTGCCTATGCATAAATATTTAATTAACTGCAGCGCATTATTTTAATTAGGTGTAAAGCTGCACAGCAGACACAGAACAACAACAACACAGTGAAGTGCTCTCAGCAGTCGAGTCCGCTGTGGGACGTTGGGTCCGAAGTTAAGCGCTTCTAAAAGCATTTTGGCTATTGTTCAACTGCGTATTGTGAACTGTTAACTGTAAAACTGTTAACTGAAAACTGTCTGCTGCCACGCCCATTTGGCAAACACTCACAATTTGCATTTGGTCCACGGGGAAAGGCTAAAGGCGACTCCTTCGATTCCAGTTTTGTCGTCCATTGGCCTTCACTAAGCATTCCTCTATGGCAGATCGTTTTTCTTCAAAAATGTTTCTCTAACCAAGTCTCTGTCTCTGTCGCTTTCTCTATGGCAGTTTCAGTAATTCAGGCTAACAACATAAGTAAACCTTTCTAGATCGCTGATCCATCATGTTGCACTCTTCACTCCCTATCTATATCTCCCTATACATACATATTATAGATATATATATATATATATATATATATATATATATTATATCTATATAATATATATATATATATATATATTATATATATATATATATATTATATATATATATATATATCAATATCTTTCCGTTTGCCTGATAGGCAACTTTTTCTTCACGCGCACGCGAATCTCTGTCACTCTATCTGTCTCTCCCTCTCACTCTGCCTGCGCTCTGTCTCTGTCTGTTGTTTCTGGGTTTCTCCCTTTGGCATAAACTTGTTGAAGGTGCTCGTTTTGGATGCGACGATCACTTGATCGCTGTCGTCTTGACCTCAATTTCACAATCTGCTTTTGTCGTAGGCCCTACCTCCTCCTCTGCTTCTTCGTCTGCCTCTGTCTGTGTATCTAGCTATATACAGATGTATGTATATGTAAAGGCGCGTTTAAATTGGCGAATGTGAAAATAAATTGCGATATATGTATGTATGTAAAGTGTAAATGCAGGGGAAGACTGAGATAAAGGCAGTTGAAGGGAGACAGAGACGGAGACGGAGAGTACGTAATGACAAGGCAGACACTGATACATACATACATATATAGGACCGTGGTTGATGCTGAGCAAGAGGTTGGGGCTGGTGCTGGCACAGCGACTGGAACTGCAACTGGAACTGGAACTGCAACTGCAACTGGAACTGCAACTGCAACTGGTATTGGAACTGGTAGTGGGGAAACGCAATGCATGCAATCGAAATAATAACAAAGACGCCGTAACTTGACCTAGTTTTAAAGCCCTTTGTTGGCTCTTGCCATTTGGATGATAAAGTGAAATTCACACAGCTGTAGATTGGTGTTGTGTGGGGAGGGGACTGAAAATGGGGTCAACTCGAAGCAGGGAATGAGGCGCAGGAGGGGGAGTAGAAGAAGCCCAATCCCATTGCAATGGGAGAAGGAGGGGGGGGGAGTGCGCAGTACAGACTCCAGTTGCAGCTCGACTGCCATTGAGCTAATAGCTGAAGGTTATTGTTGCTAACTGCCCTGATCAAAATACATATATTACTCTGCTTACTCTCGCCGTAGAGCACACCCTGCAAACATCCGGTCATCCTGCTGCAAGATGTCAATTTCATGGATCTGCATTCGCTGGTGGAGTTCATATACCATGGTGAGGTCAATGTGCACCAGAAGTCGCTCCAGTCGTTCTTGAAGACCGCCGAAGTGCTGCGCGTCTCGGGCCTAACGCAGCAGCAGGCCGAGGATACGCACAGCGTAAGTACAGTAGCTCTAGCTTGTGTGGACTTGGCTGATTCGTCTCGTTCTATAGCACTTGGCACAAATACAGAATTTGGCTAATGCGGGCATACGCACACCACTCAACTCACATCCACATCATGGCTCGTCGTTGCACGATGATGGGGCTGCCACATTGTTTAGCAGCCGCCAGGTCGGTGGCTCGCCGCCGCCGCCTCCGCCGCCGCAGCAGCTGCCACAGCACATCAATAACAATCTACTGAAGCGCATGGCCATGATGCATCACAGCGGCGGCGTTGTCGATGAGACAACATCCCAAGCCCTCAAGCGCTTGCGCAGCGCCGACAACAACAACGGCCTCTCGGCCAACAGCAACAACAACAGCAGCCCCGATCTGCAGCTGCATGCGCGCAGCGCCTCGCCCCAGCTAACGCCGGCTGACTTTAGTACGATCAAGCACCACAACAACAACAATACGCCGCCGCTCAAGGATGAGAAGCGTAAGTGCAACACTAATACGGATCGAGAGAGATAGATGATGCATCAATTTTCTCACTCTCCTACTCTCCCACTCTCCCACTCACCCACTCACCCACTGCAGGCAATAGGTCCACAGGGAATGGCAATTCGGGCAACGGCAACAACACCAACGGTAATGGCAGCGGTAATGGCAATGGCAACGGCAATGGCAACGGCAATGGCAACGGCAATGGCATCTCGATCAGCGAGAAGCTTGGCAGTATGACACCCTCGCCGCTGGCACGCGGTGTCGAGGATGTCAAGTCGGAGCCTATGGAGCTGGTGTGCTCCAATAACAACAATGCTAACGCCAATGTCAATGATGAGCACAGCAACGACTCCACAGGCGAACACGATGCCAATCGCTCCAGCAGCGGCGACGGCGGCAAGGGCTCCTTGAGGTAACTAACTACTAACTAAATATATAAAATAGAGACTCTGCTCGACTCTAACTAACAGGTCCAAGATATGCACAATATATGCATGTTTGCACTCCAGCTATGTCTATATCTAATTGCTCCCTTCCTTTCGATAGCTCTGGCAATGACGATGAGATCAACGACAACCTAGCCACCCATCATGCCACACAGCCCTTCATCATGTCACCGGCCGAGAGCAAACTGTTTCCAGGTCCATTCAATTTTCCGATTAGCAATCTCGATCATTCAGCCTTGATTGGTGCGTAATACATTGCCACTGTTTTCTCTTTGCATTCTGACTAATCTTCTTCTTCTTCTTCTTCTTCTTTCTCTGCTTCTTCTATGGACTAGGTCTCAATACCCAGCTACAACAATCTGGTGAACTCGCTGTCTCTCCACAAGGTGAGTCCGAGCATTCTCTATTAACTCTATTGTTTCGCTCTATTTGCGCTCAAAAGCTCATTATTACATTTTTTACATCAAATGCAAATACAAAAAAAAAAAAAAAAAAAAAAAAAAGAATAAAAAATAAAATATTAAACAAGTCTAGAATCAAAAATAATTGCATAAAATAAAGTAAAGAAAAACAATATTTTGTATGAAAAGGAATCCGAATATTTTAACGTTGAAGAAATGTGTCTGTATCATTTGTTTTACTTGAAAAAAAAAAAACATACTTACATGCATATAAATCGGCTATATATGTGTGTGTTAACTACAATTTGATTTAACTTTTGATTTATTTAAACACACCGAGAACACACGAACACGAATATATATACATATATATTTGATTATGTTTATCCATTCCATTCGATTTGATTTCAAAGTAAACTAAGATACTAAACGTCCCCACTCAAAGGCGGCCCAGGGTATTGCCGAGCACAGCTGCTTGTTGCTGATGCTGTTAATGCTGGGCCGTTTTTCACGTGGACTTTTCTTATTATATATATATTTTTTTATTAGAATTGCAAAAACACGTAAATGTCAACAAAAAAAGTTTTTTTTTTTTTATTTCAATTATGTTTTTTTTTTGTTTCCTTTGCATCTTCAAGTCGATTCGATAGTGTAAAATTTTTTTCTTGTTTGATTGTTTCGATGGTAAATGTTTTCATTTTCGTAAAAAAAAAAAAAAAAAAAAATAAACAGTTATAGAAGAACTATCAAAACAGATGAGGAAGAAGAAAAACAAATAGTAATCAGGCGTCGAGAATACATATGTATAACAAATGGCCAATGCTTAAGTTGATGATAATGATCGTTCTTAGTCGATGAAGGTGTTCATTGAGTTGAGATAGTGCCAAAGAGATAGAGCCAAAAAATATTCATCTACGCATTAAAACGGCTAAAAACATTGAACCTACGACCTCCAGTAAAAAGATGCCACCTTACAAATTGGTAAAGAAATTAACTAAGCGTGTGCGTGTGGGCATATATATATGTGTGTGTGTGTGTGTGTGTGTGTGTGTGTGTGTGTGTGTGTGTGTGTGAATACATTAAACTAATTAACTGAATGAATATGAGCATCCACGGCATCGACAGTGTTTAGCAAAATAGAATGTTTATGTGCGTATGTGTGTGCATGTGGCGGTACATTTTAATTGCCTCTGTTATCCTGAGGTTAGGCCGCAACAATTTGCCACGCCCCCTGCCACCGGCATAGCAGCAGCTCCCAGTCGTCTAACTGTAAAACGTGTTCGTAAAAGCTCTGCGGCTTTGCGGCCTACCACCGCCTACCACCCCTCGCCAAAAGAACAACAAACGCCTAACAAACCGATTGACGAGCAAACGAGTGCGCATACACATACTACAGTGGTGTACAAAATTATAGCAACGCAAGTTATCCGACTCACTTCTCTCATTCTATTCAGAATGAAACAGCGAGAAAGCAGACACCCACGCCCATATGCTGAGCAGGAGAATTTTTGTTGTTCCGTTTCTGTCTTCGTCTGACGATTGTGCGCTGAGCACTTTGCGTTATCATCTCTCTTAAGGATGCTTTTGCGCGAGTAATAGTACGATAGACGCTTGCACACTTTGACTCGTTCGGAAGTGGAGATCTCCAAAGGGCAACGCGCAATGAACATACACATACATACATGCCCGCACACGCACGCTGTGACGCTTCGCATACACACTAACACATACAGACAAAACGTTTATCTGCATTGAGCGCAACAAAAGCATCCATGGATGAAGATCGTGGAGAAACCAAAACACAGATCGCTGCTGTCTGAGTAGGAGCGAGTTTTTTGAGAACAGTTATAATTTGTTACAGTGTAGGTTTTTTTTTCAAAGCGTGTGTGAGCGTGAGTTATTTCGGACTGGACCTGAACGGTTGCGTGCGAGCTCTGGTTAAAAGTCATTATACATATATATTGTATGTAATATCTATATATTAAATGTATTCTAATCAGAGCTGCTGGGCGATTACTTTGTTGACTCACTGTACACCGTTAAGCTAGATAATTCATGGAACTATGGGGTAGCAAGAGTGAAGGAGAACAGCAAGAGGGAGGAGTCGTAGGACATTTTGGACTGGATTAATTAGTCTGTGGCATATTTATTGGAGGATCTGGTTCAGTGTTACGGCCGCTTTTATTGCCTTTGCGAAGAAGAGTGTTTTTTTGTTGTTTTCGAGATTTCAAGTTCATTTGGCTTACCTCATGTCCGCACATGTTAAATCAGTATTATCGATAAACGATATACGATAAACGCTATTCTCAATATATGTCATCGAATAACATCGCTATTCCTCTCTCTCTCTATCTCTCTCTCTCTCACATTCTCTCACATTTTCTCTTATACACACACACTCTTTCATTCTATCTCGCAATCTCAAATCACAGTTCACTCTAAGTGTATATCGACATTGAAATTATAGTGAATTCCAATTGGATATCTAATCAGATCTAGTCAGCTAAGCTAAGCATCCGTTAACTGTTAAGCTGAAAATATATGTGTATGTTCCTTACATGTTTGTTTTCTCAACATTTGTCATTTTGTTTACTTTTAACGAGTCCATTTCTCCGTTCCACGTTTTGCTTTATTTTACTCCGTTTATTTGTGTGCTAATGTTGTATTCATATTCAAACGCAATAATAAACCAAAACTACATAACCACACAAACACACACACACACACACACACACACACACACACACACACACAGCAATTATCATTTATTAATTATATTTTTTTTTTGAAGCGAAATGGACCTCAAAATGTTTTATTTTGTTTCTTTTCTTTGAGTTTCAATTTCGATTTCTTTTTCTGTTTTCCCGATTTCAAGATGAATGAGATATATATACAGCGACAGATAGATGAGGAGATGGGAAAATAGGGTTAGGTAGAGATAGATAGGTAGAGAGATAGAATTGCTTTTTTTTACTATTGACTTTAGTTTATATCAAGGCAATTCGGTTTCCTTTTTTTGTTTCATTCACATGACAACAAAAACAACAACAACAACAACAGCATCTTTTTCAATCAATTTGATTTAGTGCCCACTTTTTTGTGTTTAGTTCTTTTTGCCTTATTTATTAATTTTTGTTTTTGGAAAATGCAACTGCATTATAAAATCGATCGAAAATATATATATATATATATATATATATATATATATATATATATATATATATATATATATATATATATATACATAAATACTTTTATATATTATGTATTGAACATTTTTTATTTACTTTTGTACGTCGTCGTGCTTGTGTCTAAAACTAAGTATACCAAAATTCTCCACAGCCATACCTCCTGCGCCCCCTCCTCCGTAACTCTTCCCCTAACATATATGATCCGTATATATTTACAACAGCAAAAGCAAAAGAAAAGCTTCAATTCAATTATATGTATTTGCATTGAAATCTATTCCATTAACAAGAAAAAAAAAACGAAAAATAAAAACCAAATTCCATTATATACAAAATCTATATATATATACATATAAATTGCAACTTTATTTTTAATGTGTCCTCCGTTGAATTATTTCAATATTTACAAATTTTTCGTTTCTATTCGTTTTCAAAAATGGCTTCAAAATTGTCGAACAACAAAATTATTACCCTGAATCAGTGAGATGCGATAAGCGAAATTAACAACAATAAACACACACATCCGCACACATACACAGAAATATCCTTACATATGTACATCCATATGACGCATACACCCATATGCCTTATGTATGTGTAATTACAACAATATCTGGTCAATGCCCCCTCACGCAACCCCCTTCACCCCCCACCCAGAATTGAAAGCTTAAGAATTTGCAAAGTACAAATACGGAAGCGCCCATAGACTACGTCAGAATTTTTGAATTTTGTTGTATGGCGACAGGCAGTACAATTGGCTAATTGTACTCTTGACGAAGAGGGACCGTTCAATCGGCTAATCGAATTGTTGAATTGGTTTCTATAGATTATTGGCAAATCTAACGTTTTAATGTGAAATAAGGATAGCTAAGCTAAGGTAAAGCAGAACAATTGGCATTTGTATACATATGTAAGCTATAACCATTCCGATCAGCCCCGTTCAGATCATACAACATGTAGTATACATGTATATGTATGTAGCTGCTACAGACACACATACATATGTACATACATATATGTCTTATGTGTGCATTTGTGTTTGTTTGTTAGTAGTGTGAGTATTTTGGTGTATCTTTGAAGAGATCTATGCTGTAGCAAACGCAGTGCGCAAGCACGCACACACACACACACACACACACACACACATACACACACACACACACACACACACACACACAAACACACACATACATGCACTGAAACGCATACACATATATAATTGGTGAATAATTCGTATATAGTTAGTTGAGCAGACAACAAGAGAAACACACACACAAACTCGCACACACGCTCACAAAATGGTCTTGGTCCACCCCATGCACAATCGAAAACTCTCCTTATTTATATATCCACTCGCATATATTTATATATATTATATATGAAATTCCCTCAAAAGTTACGTTTGTCAAGGAGTGCGTGAGGCCTAGAAATTAAACCGATTCGAAACTTCAAATACAGGCGCTCGACATCACTTCTAATACATACATACATACATACCATACCACACCTACATACATACATTCACACATACACTTACATACATACATCTAATAATCCCCGCAGAAAAACTAACCAAATTATGATAACTAATATGCCTATATGTATGTATATAAATATATATATATATATATATATATATATATATATATATAAATACAATCAAAATAATACTAAAATTTGTTAACCCCCATAACAACAACGAAATAGAGATAGAGAGTAATAAAAGGTACACAACAAAAAAAAAGAGAAAAAATACAACAGTAACAATAATAATAACAACAACAACAATTGCAACAACAAATACTATCAAAATTATTAAGCATTAAGGATTGAACACGTATAAATTCATTACACAAATACAAAATAATCACAACAAAAACAACAACAATTACAATTAAGTAGCTTAATACTTAATCTAAAAAAGTATTTTACTAAAAAAATTATCTTAATTATGCTTTACACGAACACAAAAAAACAGATTTAAGTTACACAAATACCAATACATATACTTATATATATATATATATATATATATATATATATATATATATATATATATATATATATATATACGTATAAACAAATGTTGAATGAATTGCTTTAAAATTACGCTCACTCTATATATAAATATATATGTATATTTGTCGCTGTTTCCTTTACAATTACGATTGATTCACACATACACATACCAAAAATATATACAAATACATTTGAAGCTTAGAATTTAGTTTAATTTAGTTCGCAAATCGAAATTAACTAATTTTAAGTTGATTAATTGGTGATAAGTAAGCAAAAACAACAACTGTAAATTATTCAAGTTAAGATCTAAGCACACACAGCCAAACTACGCGGCGTCGATAGTAATCGATTTGATTAATCGAATACAATAATGAATAATGAATACATTGATATGATATGATATGATATGATATGATATGAACTGACACGTATTCCATATGGCATCAAAATTGCAAAAATAAATCCGAAACTACATACTTGCACATCAATTGCATAATCAATAACTGAACAATTAGCTTATCGAATAATTGAAAAAATAATATAATCAAATAATAATTGAATCAATTAATATTTAAAATTGACTCGTATCCCGTATAACCCATACCGAATTATACAGCTACCACCTCCAACGGTATAATCGATTTATTAAATAATCGAATTCATTGATATGAATCAATTGAATTATGAGTAATTCAATCGACACTAATAAACACGGAACAGTCGATTAATTAAAGACTCGAAAGTCGAATTAATTCATATAGATACTTTCAATTGCAGGCGAATCACGTGAATCGCATTGCTGTGCAAGCACTTTCGATAAAACCCGCCTGTTAATCGAACAATCGAACAATATTTAATCGATTTATATTTTCGTGATTCGGAGGGATTAGCATTCTATCTAATAGGTTGTCTTAGCCTATCTTTGAAAAAAACGTTTCTATTGTTCCGTTACACTTTTCTGTTTCCTCCATTATCGAATTCGATTCTTAGTCCCATCAATTTTATTTACTACCGTCGTCCGTGGAATTTCGCTTCGTCTTAGCATAACAATAATAAATACTACATTGATTAATAATAATTGAAACACCAACTTGGTGGCAAAAGTGAAACCAACAGCCAAAATAACCAACAACATCAACCAAACAAAATCCAATAAAAACTTGTCCCCATAATAAAATCCACAGTCCTCAACCACGATTCTAAAAAAAATATATAATATAAAAAATAAACAAAAAGTAGACAAAAGAAATGTAAAATATTTATGAAAATCAAAAAACAGCTCCGACATTGATGAAGAACATAACAACTACAACAACAAAACGTTTGTGCAAAAATATTGAAAAAAAAAATAGAAAAAGAACAAACAAAAACTGATAAATTGATGAATCACGTCGATGTCGATTGCTAATGATGAGTGACAGGAATATATTTGGAAATGGTTATTTTTTAGTCCTTTATTTAAGTGGCACACATATACATCTATATATACACACACACAAACATCTACACACACGATACGAAAAGAAAGCAAAAAAGAAAAAGAAAACAAGACTGAAAAATTGCAAATATGCAACAAACACACAAAAACAGGAACAGCAGGAAGAAAATTGAAGCTAAGAACTATTATGGTGATGGTGTTTAACGCACACAAACACACACACACATACACACAACTACACCTATACACAGAGACAAACACTCACACACGCACACCCAACAAAACCAGATACTGCAACGAGAAAAGGAGAGTTTTACTTCCTTACGTTTGATTTGCTATTCTTCCTGCTCTGTGGAACAGTCACTACAACATCAAACAACAAGCGACAAAAATCACAACCACAGTAGCAGCTATAATACAAAAAAAAACACTTAACATCCGCTTCCCCCTTTCCCCAGCCAGTAACCGAAATATAATTGAAAAGTAAAGAAAATGGAAATCACAATTTCAAAAGCAAAAGCTGTGATTCGTGACATGTGACTGTGTTTTGAACTGAGATTGCGTATAGTTCGAATCATATATCAAAACTGGAACTCGCGACAGTGAGTGTGACTAGTGACTAGCCAGCGGCGTTTTGAATTCAGAATGAGACACAGTTTAGGTAGTTAGGCATTAAGTCGCCTTTAAACAGGTGATTGACTAGTGACTACTCGTGACTGTGACTGATCCCAAACTAGTAGCTCCAGTTAGCTAGGCCAACTGATTCAGATTCAGCTATGTTCGATTCACCTAGATTCACTTTATTGATTGCGACCTATGAGTCGTAATATTTGACTTGGGACCTATGACTCGTGACGTGACTTGTGACTGTTAGTGTCAGTATATACCATCTAGATAATTTTTCTTAGCTTCGAGCTGCATTGAAATTGAACAATCAAAGAAGAAATCAATTTATCCACTAGCTACAAAATTTTAAAATATCTTCTTCTTTAAGAAGAAGAACCACAACAGCAAATACACCCGCACACATATACACACAAACAAGTCGTGCTCTTTCTCTGTCGCACCTATTGATGCGTGGATAGACCAATGAGTTCGGAGCCCTTCTCTGAGAACATTTTCAACATTAACTTTTCTGACCCCTCCAAAAATCATCCGATGCAAAAGCAACCAAAGCGAAAGAAATAAAAAAAAAACAGTAAAGAAAAAAACATAAAATAAATCAAAAATCAAAACAAATACCGCAAAATTTTATACATGCATAGGCCTAATTGATATATTGATAATTGATATATTGATAATTGATATATTGATATATATATATATATATATATATATATATATATATATATATATATATATATATATATACATTTTATATCAAATAAATCCAAAGTTAAATTGAAATTGAAAGTACAAAAAATAATAAATTAAGAAACGTTAGAGTATGGGAAGCAATATATATTTAAAATTAAAATAAATTATAAACAAAATATATACACATACTTCATATGTATGTGTATATACGTATATAATATATATATATATATATATCCATATCCATATATATATATATATATATATATATATAATATATATTATATTTGATGAAAAAAATGCTTTGCGAATTATTAATAATCATTTCTCAATTAAATGCACAACAAAAAAATTCGAAAAATTATAAAAAATATCAAAAATAATAAAAAGAATAATACAAATCGTTGTACTTGGGCTAATGCGACGTTTTCTGACTTTTTTTCCTACCTTGTCGTCAGGTCAACTGACGACAAATGCTACAACTTCTACAACAAACAACAACAATTACCTGTCATACTCTGAACAAACAAACAACAACAACTGCACAACAATCAAAACCACAACAACAACAACAACAAATCTAAAAACAGCCATCACAAACGCCTCTGGCATATGTGGGCTTAATCTCTCCACATTCGCAGCCAATTGCAACAACAACAACAACAACAATAATAACAATAACAACAACAACAACAACAACAACAACAGTAGCAATAACAACAATAACAGCAGCAGCAACGGCAGCAGCAGCATAAATCAACAACAGCAGCAGCAGCAACAGCAACAGCAGCAGCAGCAGCAACAGCAGCAGCAACATCAACAGCAACAACATCACCAGTTGAGCAACGTCGGCAACCAGGTAACGAATGGTATGCTCACCTGTAGTCCACCTGCAACCGCACAGCAGCAAATGTTTGCAGCCGTTATGGCGAATATGGCTGCAACGGCGAATGCAACAGTATCTGCGGCAGCATCAGCGTCGACCAGCGTCAGCGCTAACAGTTCGCTGAACAATAGCAATTCCAATTTGAATACATCGGGCGGCAGTCTGAATGCGTCCAGCGGAGGCGATGACTTTCGCTGCAATCCGTGCAACAAGAACCTGAGCTCGCTAACGCGGCTCAAGCGGCACATCCAAAACGTGCACATGCGACCCACAAAGGAGCCCGTCTGCAACATATGCAAGCGCGTCTATAGCTCCCTCAACAGTCTGCGCAACCACAAGAGCATCTACCATCGCAATTTGAAGCAGCCCAAGCAGGAGCCAGCCGGCACAGCCAACCAGCAATCGGCCAACAGTTACTACCACCAGCAGTTGAATCACCATCATTCATCCTCATAGAATTTAATGTACTTTGACTATCAGCAGGCGGATGTCAACTTTTGAAACTAAGCTGAGGATAGCATAGCATAGCAACGTGCATACATATGATGAATGTATGCATGTATGCGTGTGTATGGAAATAGCAAGAGAGTAAAGAAAATATTTGTTAAGTTTGTGAGAATGCGAGTTCGATTTGCAAATGAGTGTAACTCTTTTTATCATTATAATCAAATGACAACTTACACATGAATGCATGTATACATGTATGTATATCCATAGATATATGCATCAGTGCTGCCTATCGAGATGGAGAAAAATAAGTAAAAAAAAAAAATCAAAAAAAAGAAAAAATCCAAATCCAATAAGTCTTATCTTTCGCCTACAAATCAAGAGCAATTCATGAATATCAACTATAAATCATCTAACGATTCAGATATTCTTTAGCAACTCTGACTGATAATCACATACATATGTATGTATGTATATGTATATCTGTCTATATAGGCAAATCACTTCGAGTTACTTCTAGAAAAGATTCCTTGCTTCAAAACTAAATAAAACATCTCAAAATTATAAAAGAAAGCATATTTGGATATGAAAAGAAGTAAGCAAGGTTAGATATAATCGAGAAAAAGGCTAAATGCTCATCACTGACACCGAAGACTGCTGTTATTGAGTAGATGTAGAGGTTTAACCTCTGATTGATTAATGTGGGCAGCACTGCTATGCATATGCATGTAAAATACACACACACACACACACACACACACACACACACACACACACACACACACACACACACACACACACACACACACACACACACACACACGAGATATATACAAAAATAGATAGAAATAAAGATAAAATTACGAGTAACATTAATAAAAATCATAATAATTACAGTGTAGGCTAGTAACACTTAGTTGCCTTTTGTAGCTTAAGCGGAAACAGACAAAGTTGAATATGTAAGTTATAGATAATGGTCCAAATGCAGATACAGATACACAGATATTTAAGTATGCATATGTATGTAAGTATCTATACATACATATATGTTTATATATCTATGTTTCAGTAACTGCATTTGGATTATTATCTATATCCTTCAGATTCAAATTTTGTAGTATAGAGAAATAATAAATTATAGAAAGGTGCCGGTAGTGAATTCTTCAAAATGGCTTTAATAAAATTAAAAACGAAAAAAGATTTTTTAATTTAAACAAATTAGGAATACAAATACGATACTAAGTAAATTAGTTAGGCCTAAGCAGCACAATTCAAATCTCACTTGTGCAAATTGTAGCCTTTAAAGCGTTTTATACAGCATCAAGACCAAGTTAATGATTTTTCGTAATTGATATGCATAGCATGAATATGCATAAAACTTATATGTATTTACATAGATGGAATACATAATAATATCAAGATTTAGTGACCGACCGAACGACCGACCAATGGAGCATGGTTATTTAATATATATATATTTGTATATGTAGGGATCTAAGCTAAGCCAATCAGCACACACTCATACATATTTACACACACATGTACACACATACACATACACATACACATACACGTACACATACACATACACATACACATATATGTGCATACGATATTTTATAGATTTATAAAAATTTTTATATTAAGAAAAATAATTACCACTTATAAAAAGTTTTATTATACACACATACGTGCATAAATATACATATGTATATGAAATCTGTTAACACGTAGGCTAAATTCTGGTATTTTTTCTAATATATATATTTTTTTTATACTAGTCTTAAGAGAATGAGAAAAAACTTGTAGATACATACATATACACCTGTATACACATAAATACATACATACATACATGTAATATGCAAACCGGATACTTTATGAGTGCACCTGTGTTCGTTAGATTTTAAAGATTTTTTTTTTATTAGGTAAGACCATATACCTAGAGTAAATAAGAACTCATTTACACATATATTCATATACACACACATATATACACACATATGATGTAGTTGAATGACTGTAAGCAAATTGCAATTTCTGAAATGAACAGCAAACGAAAACTTTGAATTATTACATAATAATAATAATAATAATAATAATAATAATAATAAATCTACCCAGAAAAAAATTAAAAAAGAAATATATTTTGAATTATACAGCTTTTAAGAAATGCGTTGTATGAATGCAGCAGATCAAAGGATCGCTCGCTCGGCTCATATTACAAAGTTAGTTCAAGCAATCAATCAATCAGTCAATGCATTACATAACCTCTTAAAATCATTACACATACACTCACATAACTAACACACACTGGCACACACCAACATGCATACTTTTATATATCTCTCATCATACCAACTGTATGTTTATCTCGGATACTAATATAACAGCCACTACTTGAGAGCGCCAAAGGCTGTGTTTGCCATGACACCCCAATCTTTCAGTCACTTGGTACAGTTAAAGTGTCATATGCAAAATATGCGTCCCCTTAACTGCATCATGGGATCGATACTTTACTCTTGTGTTAAGTTTGGTGTTGTACTTGAAGGCAAGGTGAAGAAGACTAAGGAGGAGGTGAAGAAGACAAAGGAGAAGATGAAGAAGAGAAAGTAGAAAAATTGATTTTAGGGCATTTATTTACATATGTGTACTTGACTCTCTCTCTCTCTCTCTTTTGGTCTCTCTCTCTCTCTCCCTTTCTCTCTCTCTCTCTCTTTCTCTCTCTCTCTCTGAGCGACAATTACTAATACCTATGAAGCAAATAAAAAAAAAAAAAAAAAAAAATAACCAATCATATCCCGCTACTATTCTATCCATTACCCCTACGTCCACTCAGCATCAATATCTAGTAATTCCATAGCTGGCCAACCAGCTACCTGTACCTGTGTTCCCGAGTCCCGAATCACCAAACAACAGCTGCCAATGGGGCAGCCTTTGTTCTAATCTGCAAAATGTTAAGTATTAATTCGAATTCCTCACACACACACTCGCACACACATAAACCTATTTTATCAATTCCTTACATTTGTCAAAAAGTCGATTTATGCAACGTATATATATTTATATATCTATATATTTTGTATAAGGCGAAACATCTAAAAAATTGTGTGTTTACCCGCCCTACTTACCCTGATACACACACCCCCAAACGCCCCAACCCCCTACCCAAAAAAGCACATTTGAAATCTGGTATATTTTGGTTGTTATCTTAACCCCAACCAAATCAATCGAATCGCATCACACACACAGGCAAAAAAAGGTGCTGCTGCGTTTGAGTTTGAAAAAAAAGAGACACTAGTGACAACAGAAATTTAGAATGCTTGGTGTTCGCCAAGTCAACCAAAATAACAAAAATTACAACAAACACTAAAAAAAAACACACATTTTATATACAACAAATCAATCAGGCCAAAACATGTTTCAAAATTTTGCTAAAAAAAACAAAACAACAAACGACTAATTGGTTTTAAAAGCTATTCAAGAAAAAAAAAAAAAAACAAAAAAAAAAGAAAAAAAAAACAGAAACAAAAATTACGACACTTTCACAATTGGTAGTCACCAAAACTAAACTGTCTAAACACTAATTTGTGGTGAGTTCTCGCGAAACTCACCACGCAGCAGCCTTGAGGTATGCTACACAAAATTTTTCTTCGAGCATATACAAATGTTAACAATAACAACAGCAACAATAACAAGAAGTTTGTTCAAATTGCACAAAATAATTTATATCGAAATCGACCAAATATTTTGTTGAGCGCCGCAAAATCTACCAAATTTTCAAGTGATAATGCAACAGCTAGAAAAAAAAAAAAAAACCAAAACCAAAACAAAACCAAAATAAAAAAATTCGAAGAGAGAAAAAGATTTTTATTAATATTTTATTTACACATGTTTTTTGCGAAACCAAAAACCAAAATTAAGAACCAAAAAGCGTTTTTTTTTCCAACAATTTTAATGCAAATGAAACAGAAACAAGCAAAGTTATAAAATATATTCCAATATACAAATAGCAAAATCAGCAAGTTTTCAATTTGGTTTGGCCTGGATTTGTTAGTGTAAAATAATGTAAAGTAAATAATACAACAAAAAACTAAAAAAACAAAACACAAAAACTGAACTCACAAGACACACATAGACACAGGGATAGAAGCACCCTTGTATATGCACATTGACAACTACATGACCCACACCTGCATATATATGTATATATACATGTGAGTGTGTTTATGTATGTATGTGTGCGTACTGACCACATGCAAAGACGAACACAGATAAACAAATAAAAAAGATGAAAGACAAAGAAACTAAACAACAATCAGAACAACAACAACAATCAGAACAACAATCAGAACAACAACAACAACAACAACAATCAGAACAACAACAACAATAGCAACAAAGTCAAATATACAGAAAAGTCACTATTGTCTCTTTTTTTCTTCTCTTCCTATATGACATATAGGTGGCAGCACCAGCCTACTCAGCGGCGTCATAGTGCCCGGTGGTAGTGACAACCCTAGTAATAGTAGTAGCAACAACCAACAACAACAACAAGTAGAACAACAGCCAACATCACAACACCAACTCCAACAACAACAACTCCAACTCCAACAACAACATCATTCCACACTACATAACCCCCAACAACAACAACAACAACAACAACAACAACAACTGCACCAAGAACGTGAACGAGAACGAGAACGAGAACGAGAACGCGAACGTGAACGTGAACGTGAGAGAGATAGAGATAGAGAGCGTAACAGCAAAGCGAGTGATCTACACAGCAACAGCGAACGCAGTCTCTCACGCTCATCGCAGTGTGGCATAGGCGAGGGCTTAGCAATGCATAGCAGCAGCGCAACTCCGTCACCAAATGCCAGCTACAAGCGTGAAAGGGAACGGGAAAGGGAACGGGAACGTGAACGGGAGCGGGAGCGAGAGATTGAAAGAGCACGGAGTAATACGCCGGGTGCAACACCACCGCCACAAACGACAGCATCGCTTCACGGACATCCGGCGCCACCGCCGCACTTTAGTCAACATCCTCTGGCCATTCTGTCGAGCCATCATCAGCATCAGCTTCACTCACATCACGAACTGTCGCCCGGCGCTGCCCATGCGGTTGTGGCCGCACATCATGCGCATGCCATGGCCCGCGCCGCTTCGCCGCTTGTGGATCGTCATCACTTGTTGCATCAGCACCATCGGCGCGCCTCACTGTCGCCCTCGGGTCCGTCAGTAGTGGCGGCGGCGGCCGCGGCTCTGCCGGCAATGCAGCCAGCAATTTACTGAGCTCGGCGCGTGCCAGCGATGTGGCTCAGGCCAATCGCTTGCTTTTGCCACTACCGCTGAACGCGTGCCATCGCTGCGACGTGTGCGGAAAGCTGTTGAGCACAAAGCTAACACTGAAGCGACACAAGGAGCAGCAGCATCTGCAGCCGTTGAACAATGCCGTCTGCAACCTGTGTCACAAGGTCTTCCGCACGCTCAATTCGCTGAACAACCACAAAAGCATCTATCATCGCCGCCAAAAGAATCACCACTCGTATTTCCACCACAGTGGCGGAGTCGTTGGCCAGGCGGGCAGTCCCGGCAGCCGGCTGCATCAGTCGCTCAGCTCGCTAACCGCTGCCGCCGCTGTGAACAACAGCGTCGGTGGCGGCGGCGCCGGTGGCAATGCTGTGGCTGCTGCTGCGGCTGCCGCTGCAGCTGCTGCTGAACTGCTGCTGTCGCCAATTGTGGGCGCAGCTGCTGTCGCCGGCGGTACGGCAAGCTCGACGCTGCAACTGGCGGCGGCGCATCAGCAGCAGCAGCAACAACAGCAGCACCAGCAGCAGCAGCAGTCATCGCCGAACATAGTGAAACCATGCATAGACTTCTTATAAGATCAGCATCAACTCTTGCAGCAGCTGTTCCATGTTGCTCTCAACAACTCAGCAGCAGCAGCAGCGGCAGCATCGGCCTCCCAGGCCCAGTCTGGTGACTATGTCAGCCAGCAGGTGGGTGGGACGCCAACGGTTGACCTAACACAATTGGATCAGGGTAGCGGAGGTGTCTATGCGGCGGCAGCAGCAGCAGCGGTAGCTGCTGCAGCAGCGGATGGCGGAGTTGCAGATCTGCGTGCACTTCATTTGCATCAGCAGCAGCAGCAGCACCAGCACCAACATCAACAGCAACAGCAGCAGCAGCAACAACAACACGGCCATTTGGCCCATCTGCACCCACACTCCCATTCCCTACCACTTCCACATCAGCATCAGCATCAGCATCCGCATCAGCATCCGCATCCGCACCCGCACCCGCATAGTCATACCCACACTCAGCATCATCATCGATATGAACGAATGAATTTACTAGACCAATAAGCAGATTGCTAAAATGAATACTACACAAATGTGTGTGTGACGATCGTTCAATGAGCTCGTTCACATCACACGCACACAGACATAGGAAATCGGAGGACATTGAAAGCTCTACAGCAGATGAGCTACAACACACACATACACAGAGACACTATTGCGGACAACGGATAGCGGATAATCTACTACTGAGTGCATACGCACATACATACCCACTAATGTGTGTGAGGAGAGTACTGAATGTATATAGATATATAGATATAAATACATATACATATATACGCATACACACATGCACAATTGCATACACTTTGGATCTCAACATGACGGAAAACTGCAATAAAAGAAGCAAAACAAAAATCATTTCGGAAAACAACTCAAATCGAACGGGAAAGAGAGAGTAGATGAAGAAAGAGATAAAACATGTTTAGGCGAATGAATGAAAAAACTGTGATTTTTTACAAAAACTTGATTATAAATATAAAAAGAAAAAATGCAAATTGAAAAAAAAAACCAAAAAAAAAAAAAAAGCAAAATTTACGTCTTTGATGAGGATGCGACAAGAAAAAAATTTTTTTGAACGCACAGATTTCTTTTAAAATTAAAAATAAGAATTTGGCCAAGCCAAAATGCAATAGATTGTTTTTTTTTTTTTTTTTTTTTTTTTTGAAGTGTAGGAAATCTAATTGTGAAAGGAAAGAAAGAAGCGTGGAAAACGAGCGAAGCATAAAAGACTGTTAACCAAACAAACCATGAAACAGACAGATACAACAGACACGCATATGCAGCCTTCATCCATAAGAATAATAATTAACCTCTTGAGTATTAATCATGTTATCCGCAGCACTCACACGACAAGCAAACAGGCAGATAAGATAATAAGCCAACGCAAGGCAAGGATTCATTAACACAAGCCCGCATCGATTAACTGTATATAAGTAGATACAAATATATACTTGAATGTGGTTGATCTGTCATTTTCGTAACAGCTTTCATATTCCTAGATAGCAAACAACAAACTGCATTTTTTATCTCAAACATGCTTTACAACACTACTTACACACTACTCTACAACACTAGTTACTTTAACACTTTCCGTTTTGACAATACTGCTTGTTGCTCTTGCTGCTTGTGCAGTGAAACATGCAACATACAACATGCAACATATTAACTAACATTCAATGTACAACAAACTATCTATGCGTATGCTCGATTTTTTTTTATATACAAATAAATATTTATATACACATATGCATTTAGACTTAGATTCTATGTAAAATATATACATAAATAAATAAATGTATACATACATACATATACAACTCGTATCAGTGTGAAATCTAATCTTAAGCATAACTATATGTAATTTTTTTTAGCTATGCACTAACAAAAAAGAAGGAATTAATAACCAACAAATGTATACAATACATCAATACTATTAGAGAAAATATGCATACATCTTATGTACATGTTTACATCCAACTAAGGCGTTAGTGATTTTCAATTTATTCCACAAATTACACAGCGAGATAAATGCTATGTATAAGTTGCACATCAATTTATATATAAAGTCAAGAATTGAAATTGCATAAAGCTCTGTATATGTAAAGCTATAGCGACGTAGACTATACGCAAAGATGGATTTTACATTTTGTAGCCTTTTTATCATCCTCAACATTTTATTTTACAATATATGTGCATATATTCATGTACATATGTATGTATATTGAATATATTTAACATAGGCTTTTTAAGTTCAGAACGGATAAAGTTAGAAGGACTGATAGTTTTTAGGTACTACCCAAATTGCAAATTAACCCAAAATTATTGTAAGAGATCAAAATTGTTTCGATAATTTTTTGCCTTTTGTCTCTAGTAACTCAAAATTGGCACATATACATATTGACACATTACTAAACGAATTGGATCTCGAACGTATAATCAAAAAGAATTTGAACTAAGCGACGTATTTTTTTATTTTCATTTGCGTTACATATTGATTTTTGAAGACTGAGCTTTTGAAGTATGCTTAAAAAAAAATTAATAAAATAAATAACAATAAAAATATAAAAATAATCATGAAAATGGCAATTGAAAGAATGTGAGGAAGGAATGACATTATTTATTAGCGTGCAATTTCGGAATAATTGACGAACAACGTGATTACTATACATCAATTGGCCGTATGTTTACATCAGTGCATCATATGTACATATATGTGTATGTAAATTGATATGAACTATAAATGAATCAGATGATATACGTCGACAATTGAATGTTCATGATTTTCTCAATAGACTTAACGCGTTGTTCTATGTATCACTCATAATGTACATGAATAACAACACAAATGTATATACGTACATATTTAAATATATACATACATAAAGAATATGTAGACTGTATAGCGAAATTTTATTTTTTATGCATTTTTACATAGATATACATACATACTTACATACATAGCTACATCAATGCGAATGTAACCGATACTCGTTAAGAGAGTGAATGGAATTTTTTTTTGGCACAACGAAAAGTCTGAGAAATCGTTTTAATTTATACATACATACATACATATAAATATATACCCAACTGATGTTTATACTATACTACTACTATTATGATTATTATTATTATTATTCTTATTATATATACTGTTTTCTTATTTTGTATACCAAATTTTATGAACGAAAGTGTTTAGGTATTATATATAAGTTAATAAAAACAAAAAGAGAAACCTCGATTGAGCAGCATTGTAATTGATTGATTGATTGATTGTTGACTGATGGCTTAACCATTACAGCCTTATCATCGCGATATATATATATATATATATATACAAAATATATATTATAAATATGTATGCAACTTATACTTATTCTCAAATTGCGTCATAAGCATTTCAGTTGAATATCTTTTTCACATAGCAAATGTCAAAACAGAAAAAAATAAAATAAAAATAAATAATTAAATAAAACCAGACAAAAACACGAATGTAAATATCGGTATAAGAGATTAAGTCAAATATCCCTTGCTTTATTGTACAACTACAAAACTCAACTGCAAAAGAGAAACCCAAGAATAAATGAAAGAAATACAGAAATACTTTGAATACAGTTTACATACCTAGCACATGTACATACATACGTATATATATATATATATATATATATATATATATATATATATATATATATATATATATATATATATATTTCTATTTGCACAATACTCTCCACTTTAAATGCTGTTTATACGATTATTAATCGATGACAGAAAAACAGAAGTGAACTATAAAAACAATATTACAATAACTGTATTTTTATTTGTGTTAACAGGTTACTCCATTATATTTATTTATTTACACAGTATTCAAATGTTGAGCTACTCCAAGCAAAAGCAAAAACCATAAGGCAACCAAAATAAAAGTCGAATTAAGCATACAAATGTCTCGAAGGGTGACAGCAACAAGCTAACATTAACAGAAACATTAACAGTAATAGTATTGGTAACAGTAACATTTATAATAACAGTAACAGTAAGAGCAAAGCAAACAATAGTAAACATGTTCCCTGTTTTGATAAAATAAAAAAGTAATAAGTGAGTACAATTATGTTTCTCCATCTGAAAACAGCTACGATAACGGCTTTCCACAGCCCAGTTTAAACAAAACAAACAAATACATATAATTATTCAATGAAACATTAGCTCCAAGCCGCACTCTCTATCATATATATAAATATATAGCTTACAGTAAACTATAATTGCAGTAATACAGTACATCCCATAGCGGAAGCAACTACAGCAACTTAAATAGAACAATAGTAACTACCGACAACAACCAGATATCATATAAACGTATTCTACAAAAATACATAATAAATATTTAGAAAAGTGCTAAACTCAAACTTAACTGAAACAAACGGCATGCCGAGTGAGAGAATACGAAAAATTTGGTAATCGGGATAGAAAAATAACAGAAATAGATCAACAACAACAGAGTAACAGAAACAGCAATAGTAACAGTAACAGTAACAGTAAAAGTAACAGTAACAGTAACAGTAACAGTAACAGTAACAGTAACAGTAACAGTAACAGTAACAGTAACAGTAACAGCAACAGTAAAAATAACAGAGCAATAGCAACAATAGAAAAATTTGTTCTCTGCACTCGAATGCCCACTCAAAAAATATTTATGTGTTTATATACATATATAAAAAACTAATATACGTTACTTAGATTCATTGCCCTCATCTCTCAACTGCATTCAAGGTAAAGTCTAAAGTTTATCCTTCTGTTCGAACTAAATGCTAAATCTCGACATTTGTATATATGGTATATGAAGTAAACATATTTCAATAAAGTCATTTAGTAAATGAGAAAGAAACTAAAAACAAGATAAATACATGAATTTCAACTAAGGAACAAAATAAAATACTTTTATGAAAATGTCAAATAAACAAAACATAAGTAAAATGACAGAATACAGAAAATACACTGAAAAATCGTTTAATTCATCAATTCGCAAAAGTTTATAACAAAAACAAACATTTAAAGGAAATGAAATATTTTCGTATAAATAAAAACAACAACAAAAATGTGTTATTATTTAAATAAATATTTAATGTGTACATAAAAAACAACTTTCCATAATTTCCTTTCATTTACGTTCAACACTGCTGCTCAGCAGTTCAGCCGGAACCGAGACGACGTGACCTACATATATATATATATATTTGGATAATTCTTAAATATTGTTGTATCTGGTTAGGCCAGCATTTGAGAATGAATCGTTGTTGCATTCAGCTTAGGCATAAGTTGGTCAAATGTGCTTTTGGGTTTAGCTAGATCGAGTGCTATTATCCTTTTAACCTTTTACCATCCCTTTCTGTGTGTGCGTGTGCGTGTGCTTGCGTGTGTGTTTAAGTTGGTTAGCCAAACTAAATATATTAGTGGCTAATACATATGTACAATTGCCATAGATTACCATACAAACGCTCATACATACACTACCTCTATTTATCTTCTTCTCTCACTCTCTCTCTCTTTCCCTTCCACTCTCTCCATCTATCTCTCTCCCTCTACTACTACTTTTTTTGTCACTTTGTGTTGTATGTGTACGTTGATATATAAATGGGTAAACAGATACACAATCGTACAAATACTTTATATTTATATATATATAAAGTACATATATCGAAACTGCACTAACAAAGTCGAACCATTTTACCCTCATCTATGTAACGGTGTCTCTATGTCTTTCTTGTTTAAGTGAATGGTGTGCAGGGTCTTATATAACCCCTTGCACTAAAACGAGTTACTTTATTTACAGTCCCATATACATAAGCATATGCAAAAGCACATTATATAAATACCAAATGCCACGCCTACATTGTCGTTAATTGTTTAGTCCCCAGCCACCTGCCACAGTATCCGCCCCTGTCCCAATCCCCAAAATCCCCACAAAGTTCCACTTCAAACATATATTAAGGTACAATGATTTATGTTATAATTATAATTATGATTTACAACTTGTTATCTCTGTTATCTGTGCAACGTGTCCCTATATATCTCTGCCCATATATATATAATGATAATATCTGAAGCTAAACTTTATTTATTTGTGCGATTCAAGTATACAAAGGAATATGTTAATACTTCAATACACACGATATATATAAAAATATATATATCGATTTATCCCCAATATCATATACATGTCTCACATATGAGCTTACCTATACATACATACACACAAACATATACATCCAACAATTTAATCCTTAATAAATTTAAGCTAAGCCGAAAGTAAAATGAAAAATGTAAGAAAAACTAAATATAGCAAATGCAACGCAAATACCCAAATGAAATATCAAGCAAACTATCAATATATAAACATATATATATATAACAATATATACAAAAACCATCAAACATCCAAAACCAATTTACAGGAAATTCACCCAAGAAACTGTTCTCATGCCAACTGTGTGGTAAGCTCCTCTGTTCGAAAGCCTCACTCAAGCGACACATTGCCGATAAACATGCCGTGCGACAAGAGGAGTATCGTTGTGCTATCTGTGAGCGGGTATATTGCTCTCGCAATTCCCTAATGACGCACATTTATACCTATCACAAGTCTCGGCCCGGCGAAATGGAAATGAAAGACATTAAGCTTTACAATCAGTTCAATTCGTCTATCTGAGACTTAACATCCATGTCTGGGTTAACAGCAACAGCTATGACAACAGCAATAACATCAGCAAAAGCAGCAGCAACAGCGACAACAGTTGCTCAGAGTGCGAAAAAAGCCATGACTAAATATCAAAACAAATATATTAAAACTAAAATCAACAACAATAACAATAACAATACAATATATGATGTAGAATTTGACTACCTCAGTCATCATCAGCAGCAACATGCATCAGTGTTGCCATACGAACAAGAACAATACAACAATACACATTACATACAAGAAAGACAATTGATGACATTATACGATTACTATTTACAGCAGCGCAGTAAAGCGACTAACGCTAATAACATATACAACTAAACCTTAACTAAATTAGATGACTCGCAACTTAAACTTACACTTAAAGCAATGCCATTCTGTAGTGATACATACCTTTACATACGAAAAACAACAAGACAACTAACAAGTATAGGAAAAAACAAATTATGTCTTTATAATTTACATGCTTACTTTAACTACATATATATATATATGTGTATGTATATATATTATTCTTATACAATATGAACAAAAACGATAAAAGACATTTAGACTCTAAGCTAGATATAGTTGACACTTTAGTACTCTTTTTTATGGATGTAGTGATGTAGTGATGTACACGATGTACATCGGCATCAAGTTGACCTATTGCTGATATATGTATCTATGTAACGACTCATGCTTATTGGACCATTTACACACAAACTTATATAGCAGTAGCGCCCATGTGTATATGTTGGCATTATTAACTATATATGCAATTGAGAAACTGCTTATACTCTGTGGCCTTCTTTATACCTCATACAACGTACTCGTAGTCAAATTTTGTTGATACTATGAATTTGGATTGATGCTACAATCCACGAAATCGTAGGACGTTGCACAAGTTGCCTTTCTAAACTAACTCGTAAACTTTTCTAATTAACTTTGACTATACAACACCAACACCAACACACTCACACGTACGCACACATTTTGACACATTTTTAGATATATAGAGAATCGTTATAAATAACTAAATATATATAGATATATCGATATTTATATATATAATATAAATGAAAATATAATTTAAAAAAAATGACAATTGCCGCTGAACTTGTGATTAGTGTTATAAGTGCAGAGCCCGCTTCACAACGAGAACAACAACGACAACAACGAGAAGCAAGCAATCAACAAGCAGCACATACATACACAATTTGCCGATTGGAGCTAGAGAGCAAATTAAAGCATCTAAAACACCCCCCAAAGTCGTAGCATCAAAATGGAGAGATCTGAGCTGAGCTGAGAGTTCACTTCACAGACTTCAAGGCAACAATAAAACGTGACTGCTACAACTATCCCGATATTCAGTGTCCGCTATCCGGGTGTACCCAAACGCTTTATCCCGGTACTCCCGGCTAGTCAGTCTTGCTAAAGGTTAGCCCAACAACTCTTAAAAACTACATTGGTAGCAAAAAAAATTATAATAAATAAAATGAGAAGATACGTAGTTAGTACATATAAAACATGCTCTCTCTGTCATGTCCTCTATCTCTATTTCTGCCTCTCTCTCTCTCTCTCTCTCTATCCCAAAACATATACTCCCTCGCTTCTATATCTCCATTTACATATATATACATATATATATATATATATATATATATATATATATATATATATATATGTATGAACACATATATTCTGAATTACCAACTCCTCTCTTTTGCTCTATTGTCGTTAGCCTATATATATATATATATATATATATGTATATCTCACTGCAAAACCATTATTTAAATCTAAATATATATATATATATATATACATACATCAGTTGATAAATAACTCTTACAAGCATTTATGTAGAGAACGTTCATCGAGCCATTTTCGATAGTTCGATATATCGGTACTGTAAAAATTAACGCAATTAGCTTACAAATCAATCAATATCTGCAGCTTGTTGGTAAAGACTTCGGTACCACATCTCGCTCTGGTCTCTCTTCCTCTCTTTCTATCTATCAATGTATCTATCTCTATCTAATTTTTTTCATTGTTTGTCGCCTCTTTCTCCTGCTGTAGTTGTACTATGAATATATAGTCGAACTTTTTAGTATTTATCAATATCTTCGTGTAGGAAATCTCCACTCTACCACTTACGCACCACTCTTTCAATATATATTATATTACTCTCACATCTTTATTGTCTGACTGATTGCATTCAGATCAGTAATGGTTGACATACAACTAAACATAACTATTAGAGCTGGTCGATTCTGTTATCTCCTCTCTCTCTCTCTCTCTCTCTCTCTCTCTCTCTCTCTCTCTCTCTCTCTCTCTCTCTCTCTTCTCTCTCTCTCTCTCATTTACACACACACTCTCTCTCTCTCTCTCTCTCTCTTTGCTTTCTGTCTGTGTCTCTGCATACATAAATCTATATTTGTACAATCTTATGAATTTATGTAGCGAGCACAAATAACGAGAGTCTTCCCAAAATATTTTCAAAAACTCTGCTTTACTCTCTAAGAGTAAATGTATATATGTTATTGATTTCATCAACACCAACACATCTGTAAAGCTAACCCACCATCTCCATAGATGTACATACATACGAACTATACTCTCAACCTGCTAGCTCGAGAGACAATTTTTCTTTTTAGACCCGTTTGATTTAGGTTTTCATACCCTACAATGGATCGTCCACACTGTAGGCTATGTAAGTACTTGCTGACTCGCCCTCCTCTTTCTTCTCTTATCTTATTTGCTGTCTCGGTTCTTGATTCTCTTCCTCTAAGGACTGTACTCATAATTGTTCTCCATTTGTTGCTGTTACAGATCTCTCACTCAACGTTGTTCTCTCTATCTCCCTTTCTGTCTCTCTCTCTCTCTCTCTCTCTCTCTCTCTCACACCTATTTGTCATTATCCCTTTTTCTTCCGTCTCATTCTTTGCCTAATGCTCCCTGCTTTGAATCAACTGTACAAAATAAGCTATCATAACCAATGATCAAATAAACGAGTAAATATAATAAGAGTCGAAAGCAACAAGTTATATAACTAAATATTAGATATTTAAGTGCTTGAATACTTCATTTTTCGTTTTGGTAAGTTTGCGTCATTATATGAAATATAAATACAAATAAACCAACTCTGATAAATACTTTCTAGTCTGTCTCTCTCTCTCTCTCTCTCTCTCTCTCTCTCTCTCTCTCTCTTTCTCTACTAATATTACTACTACACCTACTACTACTACTACTACTACTTCTACCATCCATATATCAAATTTGAATGTTGAGTTGGGCAACAAGGAGTTCCTTCAACATTTCCTCAGATAAAGAGGTGCGCTCAAAAAGTTGACATGTATACTAAATGTATATGTTCATGTAGTGATATTGATGATCATGTTTTACAAACTTTTTGAGCACACCTCGGTCATATATACAGTCTCATGCAGCAACTGACTGTTGCGTTCAATTCAGTTCTTAGTTCTATTTCCTTTAATAACAATTATTTCCGCCTTAATTTCGACGACACATAAAAAATATAAATTGACAAAAAAAAAAAAAACGGTGTTTTCATTGCTTTTCCTTTGATAACTTGCTTTTTGCTTTTGCTTAAGAAAGACTCTTTACGACCTACCTAATGTCTAAGCGTGTGCATTGCTTTGCTTAACCTTTTATATACACACATGCATAAATATATATACATATATATAAGCATACATACACATGCATTTGCATCCGCTTTTGTATTGCTTTTTTTTTTTTGCTATTGTAAAACTGTAAATGGTTAATTAATTTACAAGTTCTCATACCTGCATGTACCTGTTATATATCTATCATTTGTATTAGTTTCATTGTACAACTTGCCAAATGTGAAAATTTAGCTTACTTATCGTATACTGAAACATGCATGCATTCTATACAACTCTTAATAACTTGGCCTGCTTTTCATCGTATCAGAGATCAAGTCAGTGTTAGTTATGTATCTATAGACTACCCAAAAAAATAAAAACAATTTAGTTTTAGCCAAAATTAATATGCATATATATGATATATATATATATATATATATATATATACATATATCTCATATCTTCTGATCTATTCTGTTGTACAAA
Organism: Drosophila antonietae; assembly: GCA_030914385.1. NCBI lineage: Eukaryota > Metazoa > Arthropoda > Insecta > Diptera > Drosophilidae > Drosophila > Drosophila antonietae. The sequence continues at coordinate 5,963,144 of JAUESO010000617.1, forward strand.
AAAAATCCGAAATTTCTCATTTGCATTTCTTTTACAAAACAATCGGCGATATCTTGTTCTCGTGTCTGTAAAGCATATTGATTCTATACATAATAAAAAAAAACCTATATAACGCTTAAAATACTATCTTAAAACATATAGATATATAAGTTTAGGAGATAAATAATATATTATATATATATCTACACATTTCCCTATTACTTAAAAAAAAAAAAAAAAAAAAACACTTGTAATTTCACCTCTTAACTTTGCACTTTTAGTTTCATTTTCTCGACAATCGCAAAAAAAGCAAAGATAAATAAACCGATACATACCTGAAGTTTTAAGGATTACTCATTGTCTCACCTTGACTAATATATATATCTTTCTATATCTTCTATATATGTCCATTTCTCTCCACATGAAGGAACGCTCAATATTAAACGATCCGCTGCCAATTCGCCAACCAGTTCTACCTCATCACCGCCGTCGCCGTCCAACGCGTTGACATCGCCGACCTACTCGCTGAATGGCAGCTTAGCTGCTGCCGTCTACCATCTGCAGACTTCGCCGCCGCGTCCGTGTAGCGGCAGCGGTAACGGCAGCGGCAATGGCAATGGCAACAACCTTTGCTCGCCTTCGAATGCGAATTTAAACAGCAACAATCATGGCAACAATATTAGTCCATCTAATGCAAATGTCAATGTCAATGCTAACCTCAACAATACATCCACCTCGCCGCAGTCGGGTAATGGAGCTGTTGGTGTGGGCGTGGGCGTTGGAGTTGGTGTTGTGCCAGTACCACCTTTGCCACTGCGCATGCCGCCGCCAACCAGTGGGGGAATCAACGAGCCGCAGGAGTGCCCCTACTGTCGACGCACGTTTTCCTGCTATTACTCGCTAAAGCGGCACTTTCAAGACAAGCACGAGCAGTCCGATACGCTCTATGTGTGCGAGTTCTGCCACAGACGATATCGCACTAAAAACTCTCTGACAACGCACAAGAGTCTGCAGCACCGCGGCTCAAGTGGCATGCTGAAGCGGCTGCTGAAGACGTCGGCCATCAAGCACGGCTTAGTCGGAGGTCATCATGCCCATCCGCACCACCATCACCATCACTCGCTCACGCACTCGCGAAGTAGCCTCTTCGACTTCAAGAGCGAGCTGGGTCAGCCCCCACCGGGCATACAATAGGATCTACGTTGGAATGCAATTTTTTAGAGAATTAGTGTCTAGAGACCAGCTACAAATACTTCGCCCTACCCCACAATACCCACACATCTTTCACATTTATATGTATAAATTTGTGACAACGAGCCATGGGCTCCTCAACACAGACCACTGTTCGTGCTCACATTTAGTTATTAGACTTTAGACAGACATCTATGTTTTTTTTTTATATACATACATACATATATAACATATATACATATACATATATATATTAATTACATATTATTTAGAAATTAATTTAATGTTATTATCAATTGGTTTTGTATCTTAAAAATATGCTCTCCAACTACTTAGTAGTTGAAGCAACGTGGAGTCAGGCTACGTTGCTTCATGTGCAATACCTCAAAGCAAACAAAAGGAAATAATCAATAATCATTTACGATGTGCGCATCTAATATTTATGTAAATAAGCTGGACGAACTATAATTTACTTTAAACAACAATGACACATTTGCTAAGATTAAGATTTATTCATATAAAAAAAAAAAAAAAAAAACAAAGCAACAAACAAACAACAACAACAAAAGGAACGAGAGCGAAGGACTAAACCAAGCTAAGAGCTAAGCAAATCAAGTTGTGCTTGGGCAGATTTTGGTAAATGCGTATTGAAGTAGATACAAACATTGACACATATCAGGGCCTATA
>JAUESO010000617.1:5967500-6192318 GCA_030914385.1 Drosophila antonietae
ACTAACTGGCATATATTATATCTGATCAGAAAATACAAATAGACTATACTACACTATAATAACTCAGGGGATACTCAAAAAGAAAAACTCAGTCGAAAATTTTGGAACAGTAGCAGGAGCAGAATCCGAAGATCCTACATTGTAAAAACAACTATGGGAAAGCGGCATATGACCGTTGGATGGATACGTCAGTCGAAGTTTTATATAATATTCAACAAGATTGACGTAGTTAATAGCTTAAAATTTAATTATGTAATTACAACATTAATACATTTACGCATCTGTATAGGCAGGTGTAAATATTAGTTACCTGTATCCATGTTTACACACACATACAACCTACAAATCCTCTCTAACAGAAAAGGGGATTACACACGCTGAGGAGACTGCGAGACGATCCGTTATATTTGATTTGTATTTGAAACATTAATACTACACGGACACCTACACACATATTTACTCAAATAATTGTTGGAAATGCAACGCATATCAAATTATGAATGAAGAAACAGCATGAAGAAGAAAACTGTAAAATGAATTAATTTATCACACACACATGAGATAAACATTTAGATAATTGAAAATTATTAGTCAAAATTATAAATACATATATATATATATATTTCATGAAAAACAAAGCCAAATAAATTTGAAACTATGCTGTTCATTGATTTCAATTTAACTTTTCGGTATTTAAAAACAAAAATCTGTGATTACCTACAAAATTTAAAGATTTAAAGATAAAAAACATTGAATTTGTATAGCACAAAAAGCCACAAGACAACTTTAAATCAAATCTAACATAAATTTCTTTTGGTTAAAATAATTATATACATATATCTAGACACAAGAGAAAACAAAAAGAAATTTTAATTAAACAAATAAATGAAATACATGTATAAAGAGAGAGTGAGTGAGAGTGTGTAGTTCATCTTGCATATAAGTTTATATATACACATAAACCTTATATATAAACTTACATACTAACATACTTACATCTGAGTATGTTTGCTGTGTTGAATGTTTTTATTATACAGTTGCATTTTTTAAAACAAACAAGTAGGCATATGGCTGTAGGTTGGGCGTTACTGATTGCTCAAATTCGATCACATATACAGCTGGCCAGTTGACCTAACTATGGAGCTGAATACCTGCTAAATTAGACTTTACATCTATAGTCATTAATCAATGTGGATTGTAATTGTAAAACTATGGCTTGAGCTAAAGATTGCTTAAGACCAGACTATATGGTCCGAGCTGAAAAGCTCTATCTTTAATATCGGTGAACATTGTGTAAAAGTAATATACACTTTTTTCACAGCTTGAGCGAGTATATAAATGCATTTACTATAGAAACACTGCAACAAAAATATTTCTTTATAAAAACTTTGTTTTTGCAATCCTCGAAATTTCAGCGCATCTCTTAAGAATAAATACAAATATATGTAAAACCATAAACCATAAACTATAAACATATATATATATATATAATTTTTTTTTTAGATTTTACTAGGATAATTGAACTATATCTTCGAACACTTTAAAAGTCCGAATTTATAGATAAAAGCTATATAAAAATAAGAAACTGTATAACACACACACACATACAAACACATTTTTCAAATTGATTGCACTCAGAAAGAGAACAGAGCAATTTTAATGTGTATGCATGTATTCATATATACATACATACTTACATACATACATACATATATATATATATATATATATATATATATATATATATATAGATATATATATATATATATATATATATATATATATATATATATATATGATTGAAAGATTGCAAAGGATTTAAGCAAAAGGTTTGAAGTCGAAGTTACATGTGTAACTATCAGTAGTTTATTCTCGACTTCAATATGTATGAGAAAATATAAGGACTTATATGTTACATATGTTTTCCACATATATATACATATGGAGAGACAAATACATGGAATCATGTTGATGTATACTAACCACATATGAATTATAAAAAAAATTATATCTACATGAGCGAACAAAGCTTAAAATTCAATATACATACATATAATTTCATATATATATACATATATATATATATATATATATATATATATATATATATATATATATATATATGTATATATTATTACTTGTATACAGAGAAAACCACAAATTATAAATAAAAGTTCAAAAAATCTCAGAAATAAAATTTTGTTTTACTTTTCGAAACCTTATACCTCCTTTCAAATTAAACAAACAGAAAATTCGTAAAATCATGCCTGTTGGTTAATTATTCGGACGTATTACCCATTTTGAAACTTCTGTTGATGCTGCCATTTCCATTACCCATTCAATTTTCTTATTTTAAATCAATAACAATAAAAATAAGCATTGATCATTTTTATGGTTCTTACTATTTGAATTCGTTACAAAACGATTTATTTTGGTTGCTGTGGAGCACTCAAAGGATTTTTGCATCAGTGTCCATCAAGTGTCCAATTGGATAACAGTGCACACTAATTAAAAATTTACGTCACACGACCGCTGTTAGTCACTATTAAAATACTCTGTAAGTTACGCAAACAGCACTTAAAGTTTAAAATAAAGTTTCAGGTATATAAACCGAATGTATAGGCGGATAATAGAATTACCTTCAGCAATAATTGCTTAGAAAACGGCTTAGAATACAAAAATATCAAAACCCCGTATATTGTCAGATTCGTGCTATATCGAACTTATAATTTGCCACTTGACTAGCTTTACTGTAATTTACGGGTTTTAAGATGGTTAACAGTGCCAAAATTGCCTCTCTTTCATACAAATTTAAGCCCACGGAACTCCGTGTGACCTTTCACTGTTAACTTAACAGAGCGCTTTGCATAGCCTAGTGTTACCACTAACCCCATACCATGTTGTATGGTTAGTGTTAGTGCTGTTGATTGATCTCAAAAGTAACGAAACTGCTCTTTGCGTAATTTAGAGTCTTTAACAGTGGTGTCAGAACTGAACCGTACAATGCACTATGGGGAAAATTCCAAATTATCGGGTATAAATTAATAACTTGAAAACTAAGCCAGATATTTTGATCCGGTCTTTTTATTATTATTATGTATTCCCTAGGAAATATTTTTGGAAAAGTGGGAAATTTTTTTTATTAGTAAGTTAAAAAAAAAATTTTTTTTTTTTTTAATTTTAGTTATCAATATTTCAACCTAATTATTTTTATTCTAAAAGAAATTAATATTCTTCAGTTTCGAGTTCTTGATCAGCCAGAAATACTTATTTTACAAAATCGTCTTCAGGGTCATTTTTTTCCATTCGGCAATTATATTTTTGCAAATAATGCGGATTTTGCTTTTCAAATATAATTAATAAGTTTAATCTTATTTAGTTTCGCCTTAAGAAAATCAAGAAATACTTTGTTATGGTTAGATTTGCATTTTCCATTGAGCCAAAACGCATTCAGCTCAGCGTTCGAAAACCTCGTAGTCACTTACAAGAAATTAATTTGCGCCGGTTGTGCAGAAAAGTGCACATTGAGACAAAGTTCATTAAAATCATAATTAATGACTCTACGATATGCAATTGGAATTACACTTATCCACCCTTCTAGTTTTTTTATATGCCTTCTCAAAGTTGAAATTCCTGTACAAGAAATGGCATTGGAAAGCATTTGCTAATTTTACAAAATATTAATAGAACAAGCACAAATACAAAAAGTTGGGTTATTCAACACATAGTACAAACTCTTATGATTGATATCCCTTTTAAATTTCATTAAAATTATGCATGGTCTTGAAGTAATGGCAATTTGAATATCGGCTACCAAAAATTGCAATCTGAAGGCACGTGCTCTTCGAAAACAAAAGCTGACTTTAACAGCTGTTAGGCTTAATACTGGACTGTTAATTATCATTGTAGGTATAGTTTCTAAAACTTTGGAGTTTTCTAAAGATGCTAGCTTAAAAAAAATATTAATTTGAATACTTTGAAAAAAATACTAAATACCCGAAAAACGGCAAAATTCCCCATAGTGCAATGGCATCTGATAATACAGCTGACTACATATCGATAAATGCTCCAAATCTCGATAACAGCCCAAGGTATTTAAATATATTAACACAAATCAGAGTAATTTGCAATGGAATTGACGAGTGCTAAGTGCATTAAGTACACCAGGCTTCCAAAAATTTCTACTGATATAACAGGACTCGATCGATTCTTGAAAGGCGGTCTTCAGCAAGGAAAAGTATACGAATTGGTAGGCAGAGCAGGTTCCGGAAAAACTCAATTGTGGCAAGTATCTTGTTGTATGTGTATTTTTAAAATTCATTAAGTAAGGATATTGTAGTATGAGGCTCTGCCTAAATGTTCAATTATCCGAATATGGCAATGGTTCGACAGCCAAAGCGATATATTTTGATACTCGAAAGGATTTTGATCCAGCTAGGCTAAAGGGTATGTGATTATTAGATATGTATGTATGTACCTGTATATGTATGTATGTATGTATGTATATTTTCGGCTATCTATACAGAGTTGGCAGAAAAGCTTCTAATGCGCCCAAGCGTAGGACAAACATCTGGATTACCACTCACAACAACTGAGATGTTAAGAAATGTGTTTTATGTGAATTGCCACACAGCTGCCCAACTTGTAGCAGGTTTATTGAATTCCCATGAGTATTTGGCACGGCAACCGAATGCACGTTGAACAATAATTGCTATGAAAATAAGCTTCTTTAAATATTGATCTTGCTTTGCAGATCAAACTTATAATTGTTGACTCAATATCGTTTGCAATTCGAAGCTTGGACAATGTATCCGCGCGCACGGAACTTTTGATGGAACTTCATAATGTTATGCATAAAATACAAATGAATCACAATTTAACTGTAAGTATTGACATTTTAACTGATTTATTAGTTAATAACGTATATCCTTGCAGTTTGTCTTAACGAACAATTTAGCTTATCGTCGGATAAGGCGTCGATTTGAATTGGAGGCGGTCTTAGGGCAAAAGCACTCGCAGATAATCAATAGGCGCATCTGGCTGATGAAAAGTGGCTGTTTTATAGGAGCAACGTCAAAAACGAAAAGATTTGTTTGCAAGTTATCCAAATAGGTCATAATAATGAGCAAAACTTTTATAAAGAAATCCTCTAAATATAGTATATTTACGCCAAATAACTTTGTGTTAAAATATATATTTTGGTATTTTTTAGTAAATTTTCATCGGTCACACAGTATTGGGCGTTGAATAAAAAATAATAAATAATAGAAGTAGACAAAGATAGCTAATAAACCTAACGAGAATAAAGATAGATATCATAGTTTATTTTAAAATGGCACAGGCGAACACATCGCAGCCTAAATTCCTGCCCCGTATCGAAAACAGTGCTTCGGCGAACGCAAACACTTACGTTGCCACAGCCGGTGGAAATCCTTTCGAGGTAGAAGATGAAGAAATTTTCAGTAAGCGAAAAATTACGCTCAATATACCGAGTAACTGCGCTGGAAGCTTCACAAACTTAACCGTCTCGAAGAATTGGCTGTTCTGTCTGCTGTCTGCAGAAGGTCGATTGACTTTGCTGCGTTTCTTTCTACCTCGTGCAATACCACCAGGCCGTGAGAAAATTACTTTTTATATGCTTTTTAATTACGTATACAATAATTGGGGAACAATTGTTTACAGAGGCTGGATTGGAGAAATATTTAACTGGATATAAGATAACAAATATGTTTCTGGATAGCACTGGCCATCACCTGATTATTTCATTGGTACCCAAATCCCAGGGTGTCTCATCCGACTTCTTATACATACACAGCACTGAGACCACCAAAGCTCAACAATTGAAAGTGCGTCGAATCGAAAAATTGAAAGACCACGAAATCACAGCAGTAGCTTTTAATATGTACCATGGCAATGAGTCCACAACGGGCTTTATACTCTTAGGCACAAGTCGTGGGCTCATCTTTGAGACAGAGCTAGGGCCAGCTAGCGATACGCAGCGCAAACAGCTCTACGACCTTGGCCTGGGTCTCAGCAAATATCCAATTAATGGGTTGGAAGTGCTACGCATGCCAAATAGCAACCGATGGATAGTCGTTGCCACAACACCCGATTGTATTTACACATTCCAGGAAACGCTCAAGCAGGAGGAACGTTGCCTACAGCCCATATTTGCAAGCTATGTAAGTGGCGAACGTGAGCCGCTCTGTGAGAAGCACAAAATTGACTTGGGTTACTCAGTGCTACGATTCTTCGCCCCGCCCAAAAGTAAATATCCAAAACAATGGGCGTGGCTTTGTGGCTCAGGTCTACGCATTGGAGAGGTAAGCGGTGAACACCTCTAAATGGAAATCAAAACAAAACGTTTTTCTCCAAAGCGATCATCTCTAAACTGATATAAAAATAAAACTTCTTCTGATTCTAGCTTTCCATAGATGCAAACGGAAGTAATGCGCTACTGGGTGACACATTGATAAATCTCGACTTTGAGAAGAGCAAACATATGTCTTATGATGAGCGACGTATAAATGTTCCGAAGTCTTTTGTTCTGACGGAGTACCATGCCGTTCTTCTCTACTCAGACTACATAAAAGCCATATGCTTGCTTAACCAGGAGATGGTCTACCATGAAACATTTGATGAGCCCAGAGTGGGGAAACTCTTGAATATGGAGCGGGATGTCGTGACCGGAGCAATTTATGTTTACACGGACAAAATTGTGTTCACGCTTCGCATAATCCGTGAGGAGCGTAACATATGGCGTATATATTTAAATCGAGGCCAATACGAGCTAGCAACGGCGCATGCAGCCGAAGTTCCTGAGAATCTGCAATTGGTATTGGAGCAACGTGCCGAAGCGGCTTTCAAAGAGGGTTTCTACGAAGTGGCAGCCAATTACTATGCTGAAACCGATGAAGCATTCGAAACAGTATGCCTTAAATTTATGGTTTTGCCCGATAAGCGACCCATAGTTAACTACGTGAAGAAGCGACTCAACAAACTGACCACGAAAGTCGGGGCTAATCAAACTGATGCTATAAAAGCTTTGATTATCTGGTTGATTGATCTATATCTTACGCAAATCAACTTACCCGGTAAGGGCGCAGCTTGGCGTGATGAGTGGCAAATTGAGTACGATGAATTTATGCGTGAATCAACTGTTTTGACTATTACAAGAAATCATCGCACAACAGTCCGGCAATTGATTAACGAGCATGCAGATCCACATAATTTGGCACAGTTTGCCATTTCTATAGACGATTATGAGGAGGTAATCGGGCAACAGTTGAAGGCAGATCGCCATGCCGAGGCGCTGCAAACGCTGTGCAAACAACGGGATCTTACGCTCTACTACAAATATGCACCTAAGCTTATGGAACGGTTACCAAAGCAAACAATCGATGCCTTGATGGCTCAAGGTGCTAAATTGGAGATCGAGAAGGTAGTGCCTACTCTTGTAGTAATTGATACGAAGGAGCAGCGTGAGCAGGTGATACGCTATCTGGAGTTTGCTGTCTACACACTGAACACTTTAAACGAAGCTATTCATAACTTTCTTCTGCATCTATACGCGCAATATGATCCAAAATTACTGATGAAATATCTCGAGATTCAGGGACGTGACGTATCCTTAGTGCACTACGACATTCACTTTGCATTGAAGGTGTGCACAGAGCTAGACGTAAAGGTAGCTTGTGTGTTCCTTCAGTGCATGCTCTGCATGTGGACAACTGCAGTCGACCTAGCACTCAAATTCGATATGAAATTGGCAAAAGAGACGGCGTCCAAGCCACAGGACAGAGAAACAAGGCGCAAATTGTGGTTACGAATTGGTAAATTATGTATCCAAATGTGTATTGAAGATGCACGAAAAGTGAAAGTACATTATTAACTCTGTAATCTTGTAGCATACCATGACATTAAGGGCACAAACGACGTTAAGAAGGCATTAAGTTTATTAAAGCAATGCGACTTACTGCGAATTGAAGATCTGCTGCCCTTCTTCTCGGACTTTGAGAAGATTGATAACTTTAAAGAGGCTATTTGTGAAGCTCTAAAGGTGAGGCGTTAGTTTTCATTTTTGTTTTTGTTTTTTTTTTCAATTTGCTTATTAAGTTGACATGTGTCTTCTTGCAGGACTATAACCAACGTATACAGGAGCTGCAGCGAGAAATGTCAGAGTCAAAGGAGCAGTCAGATCGAGTCTGCAAGGAGCTACGCAAATTAAAGACACACAGCATTCGGATGGAGGCGCAGGACGCTTGCGATATATGTGATCTCATTTTGTTAGTTAAACCGTTCTTTGTGTACATTTGCGGGCACAAGTTCCACAGTGACTGCCTGGAGAAGCAGGTGATGCCCATGATCAGCAAGGATCAAAGTCGCCGGCTAACGTTGCTCAAGCAGCAGCTGGAAACATTAATGACACAAACAATCGGTTCGTCGAATAACGCAGCTGAGCAACTAAAGAAACGTGATGATCTTAAAGCGGAGATCGAAGAGATCCTTGCGGCCGATTGTCTATATTGTGGCTTATTGATCGATACCATAGACCAACCCTTCGTCGACGATTGGGATCAGGTAAACGTAGAGTGGGAATAGCAGAAATATCACATTTATTAACGTCGTGCACGTGTGTACATATTGTATTTATGTCTTACATTTTGCGTTATCAATAAAATTACGCTGGAAGTATTGTATTTAGTTTTTTCATTTGTGTTGTTTTTGTGAATTTCTGATAAGACTATAAATACTTATCATTTCTAAGCTATTTTTTATTATTATAATAATAGTACATAAGTAAAATCACATTCTGGCGGTTAAAATTTCAATCAGTCAATGATCTGCATCCGCAGTTCATTTGTTACAAAGGACATAATTGTATTGAGCACCGCCTGCTGAATGGATGCATTCTGCGTTATCAAAGGAAGCAGCATTACTAAATCCGTTGGGCGTACGTCGGCGACGGCTGTTGTAACATGTTGCACTAGCTGTTCGCGTTGTGAGTCTGTTAAGTCGTTTAATATAACTTCTCCCAGTGGCCTAAATGTACCTGATAAATATACAGTTTTAATTAGAGTTCGTAATGTGAAACAAAGAGACTAACCACTGGTCATTTTGTAGGCTGCAATTCCTCCGGCAGCACCGCCAACAGCTAAGCCCACAGGGCCCATCAATAGGCCACCGGCAAAACAACAAGCAGCACAAATTGCTGTCCCTTTTCCTGATTGTTTTACTGCAACGCGAATATTTCGCTCATCAGCTATGATGGCAATAGCTTCCATTAGCTCGCGGGTATCAATTGGCATTATATGATGCTAATTTCTGTTCCTATTATATGAAAACGACAACCTAATAATTTCCTTGATTGGTGATATTCGAATACTTTAAATTATCCGCGACAGACTCTATTTTGATACTTTGTGTAACAACTGATATCGCGTCATGGTACAAAGAACAATTAGTTGCTTGCTCGATCTTTAGAAAGAGATCGCAATATCAAACTTAATAAAAATATGATTCAATATATCTATCGTTTCATGTGTATGAAGAGAGCAGATCTATGAAGCAAAATGCCAAACAAAAAAATACTGAATTTATTCTTGAGATTAGTATTTTTTAGTACGATTTTAGTTTGCGTCAGTGTGAAAAACACACGTACGATTTCATGGGTAACCTTAACACTGTTGCGTTCGTATTGTTGTCGATAACATGCGTTATATCTTGTATTTGCATATTTTTGATTAAATTATATATCCTGCATTATAAAATATTGTTATTTAACATATTTGTATGACTAGTATGAAATATGTCAATTCTGTTATGTTGCATTTTTAACATGCGCAGACAGTTTAAAAGATAAAATCAAATATAAAATGTGATCATCTCGTGTTTTTCAAAAATACAAACTCTGATTTTCCAAATCGCAATTTGTTTTGATGCGCTACACCCCAAATGCAATGATTGCCTATAAAGATGTAAGTCAAACGCGCATACGCATCTACATACATACATATATGTATGTATTTAGGTACGTCTGTCTGTATGCATGACGACGTTATATATGTACATATATGTATGTATTTGTATATTAATACGCGCATTTGTTGTTTTATGTATGTACATACATATGTTTTAAGCTTTATCAAAGGCATTTATGGAATTAAATAAGGCGACATCAATATGTAGATCATATATTTGGTTAATCTTTCGTAAAATATCTTTTGTACATATTCTTAATACTATATATTATAACATACAACATATATATGTACATACATATGTACATACATATGTATGTGCATATGCACATTGAGCTTGCATTTGTTTTGCGAATTTGCAACACACACATAAATTTGGACATGTTTGCCATGTGTACATAGGCATGCATTTATGAGTGTGTCCATACATACATACATATGTATGTACATGTATGTACATAAGAAATGAAAAGATAGATGTTAATAATTTTTCAAACATTCTATCTATTCAAAGGTATTTTCTTTTTAATTATCTTGTATAATATACAATGTATATTAACGTTAAATGAATGGCCGTAATCCTTAAACTATACATATATATACATACATATACATACATGCACACATTTATTATCATATACATATAATTACTATATGTTGGGACGTAAATTTTGGCTGGGTGGGCTAGATGGATAATGGGGAAATTGACCCTCACTCTATGATATCCACTTAACTAAATTGTCATAACCGCAGGCCAAGCCTCCGTGTTATCGAATTTCAGCTGCGCGCTAATAAACTCTGTCAACATTGTGGGCAACCGGGTTGGGCTTACACTGCCAATATTTGCATGCATAAATATTGTTTGTTCTCCGTTTTGGCTATTCGCTATCTGCAGAAAATAATTATTTCGATGCAATATTTGTAGTTGGTTTTAATCGTAATGCTAGCTCACGCATGCGCACGCCCTGAAGACCTAGCACCACAAACAGTTCCGCCACAGTCCTTGGCAGCAACACCCGCGGAACCGTCGGCCCAGTTAGTAACACAATCGATAGAGATAGGTGTCATTACGACCCCACCTACACCGCATAATGATGTTGAGAAATCAGATTCAGTACCCGCTGTAACACCTGTGGCAATCACGACAGTTGTAGCGCCGTCTGTTGAAGTCTCTTCTGAATTGCCGGAATATTTGAAGAATTGTTTTTACGCAGAAGAGGAGCTGTGTCTTAACTGGCGGCGCCACAATGGCAGCAACGGCGAAGAGCCACCCGTACTTGATCGTTTAGAGATCTCTGGTGTCAAGTTAGATGATCTTGAAGAAAACATGACGGATACTATGACTGCGCTTAATGCACAAAATGGCAGCCTATTCCAATTCCAGAGTCTACAAGGTCGTGATCGCGACTCGAACAGCTGCCAGTGCAGAGAGCATCCGACTCGAGCCAATTCATGGTACTGTTGCAACATTACGCACATTTCGATGATCTCAAGTTGTAGCAACATATCCAAATGGATAAATCTGCATGTGCGCAACCTCAGCGTGCAGGCCATGAACCTTTCCAATCCGATCTATCGATCGTTGCAGTCGCTTGCCGTTACGGATGGGAATATTATGCAGTTAACAAATGCCTTTCCGCGTCACTCGAAGTTAAAATGCCTTAACATATCGAATAATAATATATCAGACATCGCATCACGAGCCGTTAAGGATGTGCCTCAACTGGAGTTTTTTGGTATATCGAAAAATCTGCTATCCCGTGTTCCGAATCGCAACCAGAACAAACACATAGCTTTAGATATAAGGTAAGCTTGTCGTTCTAAGGTAAATCAAGTTTATTTTATTTATTTTTGTATTTTCTAGTGGTAATATGCGTTTGCTCTGTGAGCCTCTAAACGAGATTATTTACGGTGATTCATTTAAATTTGTTAATCCGGAAAACTCTTTCTGCTTGTATAATGCTACACACAAGTGGTTTAACTCAACCAATTTGGTGTCGGTCAAACAACTTGAGAGTATCAAGAAATGTGGTACCAAGTGCCCAGTTATTCCGAATTATGGGAACTGTTCTTGTAACATATATAATATGATGATAATACAGGGTGATCAATCACGTACCGTTTGTCACGTGGATTGTTCAAATCTGGGGCTACTTGAACTCCCATCTCTGCTGCCAGACAATACATTCACTCTAAACATAAGCAACAACAGAATAAGCACTTTGGGTGATCACTTTCATACGAATCCCACTTATTACAATATTGTCAAACTGGACGCCGATAATAATCATATATCATCCATTTACGAATTTGAGGGCACAAAGTTCATTGAGCAATTTCAACGCCTTTACATGCGTAACAATTCTCTGACTAAGGTAAAAAATACAAAATTTAAGAATACATTAGACAAATGTGTATATATTGCTATCGTTTAGATTCCGGAATACTTTTTGAACAATGCTCTTATGGATACGGGCATTGGGCGTCGCATTTATCTAGCAGAGAATCGACTTCAATGTGATTGCAACTCGGCAAAAACGCTACAAAACTGGCTTAAGGAGCGCAGCACAGATATACCAGACTACATGGACATAAGATGCCGCAACTTACCTCAGAGTGTTATTGAGTTACAGGAGACCAAGCTATGTCAATCGCCTCCGGATTGGACTGACTACATATACTATTTAATAGCCGCAGAAGTCATTCTCCTACTAGCCCTGATCACGAAAGTTTCGTACGATTATTGGATCTTCAAGACAGCTGGTTATCTGCCATGGCCAGCTAGTAAAATGCCAAAACTGCCTTGCGACTGTCTTTGTGAATCATAGATAAGTCTAACAGTGGAGCTCGTCTATATATTTATATAGCTAATATATATATTATTTTTATTTTTAATGCGACTTTCGAAGTATATTTTAGATATAAGCTATAAGACAACATACATATACAGTCGATATAATGAAAACGTAACGTAAAACGTAACATATCCAATTGCCACCTGACCATGACAGATTACAATCGACATCAATATTAATGTGCCTTTTATAAACTATGTGTCTATTTCTGAATAGCTCGTATAGATTACATTATAATGGAATGTTACATACTTGCAGTTAATGCACATAGCATTATTTTATGTGAATTTGTAGATAAATGTGAATAATATAGAACATGCTATTGAAAATGATATAGTTTTACTGATAAATTTACACTACATAGCGCAGCCGGAATAGAACGAATATGATGATATCGGCAGAAGCTAGTAGCTGGCCCTCAAATCTCATTTGTAGAGTCATATCTCTCTTGCGAAACCTAAAAGTGCAGAAAAAAAAGTATGTTACAGATGTCTCTTCTATGTACAGTGTTATTATTATTTGTGATTGGAAACATATATATTAAATATATAATTGAATATAGAGACTATTAAAGACGTAAGGTCTTTGCAGGTTCAGCAGGTAAGTTCGCTTTCTAAACACAAATGAAACAAATTTGCATATGATATTTTTATTGTTTGTGGTTTCTTGCACTTTAATTTTATATAGGTATTACAATCATTTTAAGAAAAAAAAAAAAAAAAAAAAATGCGCATCTTTAATGTTTTTATCTCTATGCATGATAATTTTTCTATTGATTTTATTATTATCATAGCTATTAATGTTCATAATACCTAACGCCAAGTTATTTTTGAACTTTTACTATAATTTTTTCAATCGAATGTGTGTTTAATGTGCCTTATAAGAAAAACATTTACGTATTTATACAATACACGCATACAGTTGCATATTACTAAATTTGTTTTTCAAATATTTTGTTATAAGTGTTGTTATGATAATTGTTTGTATCTTTATAGTAGTTAAATACTTTCACATATGTAGCATCGTACTTATCGCTGTAATAAATTTTTGTTGGTTTTCGTTGTATATATGAATATATATTAGAAAAAAAAAAAAAAACAAAGTGTATGTGTATCAATCGTTTGAGCGCATAATTTCCTACTTTCTTCTCTTATCCGTTATAATTTAAAATTAATCGTTAATCGTGATTTGTAATATAACGATAACTAAGAATACTAAATAGACATATATATATGTATATATGAATATATTTTGTTTTACTTCGAAACTGAGTGTGAGAAGTATTGAGTCGAAATCGATGGAGATCGACCAATATCAATGTTTGCCTATATATTATATGATAAATACATTATACCATGAAATATGCAATATACGATTTTTTTACAATATTTGGCTTATTAAATAAAAAATAAAAAGTGTCCGATACTTTCATAATTTAGGAATATCCTATATATGCTTATATATATATATATAATTAAAAATCTTTTAAATGTGGTTTTTTAACTGTCTGGTATTTACATAATTAAAGTGTTAAAATAAAATACATTCCGGTTGGCTAAAACATGTGTAAGACCTATATGTATCTCAAAATCCTTAGCTACGAAGTGCTGTGCAATAAAGATATCAATTATATTACTTAATTACAATCGATCATAGAGAAGTAATTCAATGTATACCGCCTATCAGTCCCATTTCATGGGATATACGGATTATATATAACATGTGTTAACAAAATTGTGGGGCTCTCGTAAATAAAAGGCATAAAGTATATGTCGGTATTGTACTTATTTTTTGAAAAGTGCTTGCCGCGTAGAGGAATAAAATTAACTAGTTTTATTTTCTAAAAAATATATTCGTACTTATTGATTATTCAAGTATTATGCTTTACTTTTTTTTTTTTTTTTTTTTTTTTTGATGACCTAGATAGAACTATCAGTCTCACGTCCCATACCAAAGAACAAACCAAGATAAAATGAGAGATACATGAAAGTAAACTCGATCAAACAGTTAAATAGCTTATGTGTCTGCGTCTATTTCAGTGTTCTCCATGTATGTATGTACGTCTACAATCATACAACACATAATATATATTTATTTATTTATTCCCCTATTCTTTTACCTCGGACATAGTTTAATATAATAGAGTGAGATGGGCGAGTCTCTCATTTCCTCTTACTGCTCTCTCACATATTTTGGATGCTTTGATTTACCTATTTTGCTAGTTCTAGTATGATTTTGTTGTGGTTTTTTTTTTATGATCATGTTGGGAATTCACTCAACAATGTTTGAGCAGGGACAAAACAGCGTAGTACATATGTACATACATTCGATGTAAATCGCGATGAAGCTAAATTACTTATTCTTTCCTATATTCTCTTCCCAATTATATTTATTATTTATTTTTTTCGTTTTGCATATATACATATATATATATATATATATATATATATATATATATATATATATATATATATATATATATATATATATATGTATATAGTATATATATGTACGACATTTAGATTTAACATATATGGCGTACGGCTCTCTTGCGTAATATTCTTAGCAAATCTATTCTTCAAGTATTATAGTTTTACGGCTTTTAATTATCGTATGTGATTCGTTTGATCCTCATGTTTAACAAGGGGACAAATAAGGAGAAGGAGAGAGAGGGGGAGGGAGAGAGAGAGAGAGAGGGAGGGAGAGAGAGTGAGAGAAAGAGTGTAATCAGAGCTGAAATTCGTGCAAAAGAAAAAGAGTCTGCAGTTAAATATCGATTTTCGTCTCGCTCCACGCCAATTTCCAATTGTGTTAGAGTATCTCCGTCTCGTACACCTGTTTAGTGGTCATTGTGATGTTTGCAGCAGCAGCAACAGAAGCAGCTCCTGCAATTGTACCACCACCAAAAACGCCGCCAACCACACCACCCGTAGCATCACTGTTCAATACACCATTTGTACCTGCTGAATTATCAATAGCGGCAGCCGCCGCTGCTACAACCGGATCACTGCTCACAGACTCACTGGCCAACAAATGAATTGCGGTTAATTTCTGCTGTATACTCGAATCGCTGCCGGGATGTGGGGGCCCGGATATATCGACCGATGGTATCTTACTCATTTGCTGCAAACGCTGGTACTGCTCCTGCAAAAGCTTTTGCTTTTTCAACAATTCCTGGTGGCGCATCTCAAGTGCCACTTGCCGTTGTGCGTGGTCGTTACCGGACTCATTGCCGCTGGAGTTGTCGCCGCTTGAAGTGTCACCACTACCAATGACAATAGTCTCTATGCTCATCATATTGTCTGACATGCTGTTGGCAGCGGCGGCGGTAGCAGCTGCGGTTGTGGCAGCGGCTGCGGCAGCTATGTTCTGTGGCACATTTGGACTTGTTGGACTGGCCAGTGGACTACGTGAGCTAGTACGCGGCGGCGGTGGTGGCGGTATGCGCTTGTGACCCACTTTTGTTATCAAATCAGCATTGCGCTCTGGCACTGGTGGTTTATTATTATTGTTGCTACTGCTGTTGACACTGACACTGACACTGACACCACCACCACCACCACCACCGGCACCACCGCCACCACCATTAGCGAGTGGGGGTGGAAACTCGTTGTCCGATTCGCTGGGAAATGAGTGCAGGCGCCGCAAGCTACCTGTATTGGTATGCACCATCAGCTGCTGTTGCGACTGCTGATGGGTCAATGCACCACGTGATAATTGTGTTGTTGTCCCACTAGAAACGGCCATGACCATGCTGTTGGTGGTCTCCTGTTGCGTGTTGACAACGTTCGCATCTGTGAACAGGCGTGCCTGAGATATTTGCGTGGTGACTGTGCTCTGTATCGCTGCCTGGGCACTTTCATCAGATGTCGAATCTTCGGGGCGCACCTATGATACATAAATTTGTGATAAACATTTATATATATATATATATATATATATATATATACGTTTAAATCTTTACATGTATATTTTGAACCCAATCATTTACCTCAAATGGTGGTTTTTGTTGTTGTTGTTGCTGCTGTTGCATTTGTTGTTGTTGCTGCTGTAACTGTTGTTGTTGTTGTTGGGCAATGGGCTTTGAAAATGTCTTTAACTCGTCTAGCAGAGCATCGAGTGCGTTTTCGGGTGCGAGTCCCCCGCCGACAGGGAACGACCCCATCCTGGGTGTTGGGATTGGCTATAATGAATACAACATTACAGTAAAATTGTACATCGATATTGCCAACAGTTTAATGAAATGAAATTAAGTTTAATAAAAACATTGCACATTTATACAGATATGTTAATGTAAATGTATATATATATATATCATATATATATATATATATATATATATATATATATATATATATATATATATAGATATATATATATATATATATATATATATGTAGTACGGTTTTGTTGAATTAATACATTGTATGAAAGCCCATCTAGTGAGACGGACTAAAAAATAACGAAAGATATAGTGATACTCAATACAATACTGTGTGAATAAGAAACATGAATCATGCTCAGCATAATATTAATATATTGAGAATATAATAGAATATCTGTCACGATAATCATTATAATACAACATGCAAGTAAATACTAAAAAAAAATAAAAACAGAAGGCAAAGCAACGTAGTCCGACCCAGTTTGAAACCAAATTAGGAGAACAAAATATTATAGAAAATGTTGTGTACTCCAGTTGGTAGAAGGTACCGTGAACAAAAAATCAAAGGTCTGTTTAGCACCTACTGCGAAAGAGATATACAGTTAAAGATCAATTATGTCTGCTTCAAAGGCACTTCATAGTGAGGTACCTCACCCACAACAAGCCTCGCATTACTCAACACAATTTGTTTTTCTGTTTTGAATGATTTGCTAATTTTAATTTACCTTGTTTTTTAATTTTCAAGGCTTAAACATGACATGCAAAATTCAATAACAATTATTTTAAATTAATTTCAAAGCTTTTTTTTTTTTATGTAGATATAAAAATAATAAGTATGAACTTTTTTAAGTGTGTTCCTTTAACTACTGCAATTGCATGCAACATTAGGGGCATATTTGCTCAAATAGATTCTATTAAGCATTAGCACTTAAGAATGTATGTTTATGTCATAAATCTTTCTTGAAATATTAATAGTATGGCATACATATGCTAGTACGGCATACAGTTTTAATAGAGATAGATAGAAAGCCATAGCCAAAAAGAAAAGAAACGAAAATATTTATGTATAAAGAGAAAGAGAAAGAGAGAGATCGATGATGGATGGGTAATTATGTTAGATGGTTAAAACTTCAAAGACAACAATCGATGAGTGAGAACAATTTGAAGAGCTTGAGCTTTTGAATTCGATTTGTTCAATTGGATTGATTTAATTAATTTGGTATATTGACTGCACGCTTAAAACAATGATTTGTGTATACATTAACAAAGGTACATTTAGGTTGATACTAGAATTTGTATATATAGACAAAGTTCATCTTTCAACTACAACATTAATATAAAAAAATTTTAATCTTGTTTCTGTTTTTTATTTTTTTTTTATTTTTATTATTATTATTTTTTTTTACTAGCTTTTCTTAACAAGAAAACAAAAAAGAAATTCTTGTTGCAAAATAACATTCTATAAATATGTTTGCTTATTTGTTTTATGTCTTCGGTATACCGAAGTTAAATCTTTCCAAAAGTTGTTCTATATATATTTTATCGTGAATCGGGAAATTCGTGAAACTCGGCGGCTATATTCAAGGGAAAAAGGGTTTTTATTTTAATTTTTTGTGTTTTTTTGTTGTCTTTTTTTCTTAGATTGTGAATTTAAAATCGTTGTAATTTTGTTGCTGTTAGAGTTATTGATGCGTGTTCGATGAATAAAAACGAAATTTTAATTATAATTTGGTTTTCTTAGCTAGTAGAAAAGGCAACGGGGCCTTCACATATATGCGCATGCACACAAATTGATTTAAGTAACATATTTAAACTTTTAAAGCTTTTTACAAAAGGAAAACCAATGAAAAGTAAAACCGACGCAAATACGAAAAATATAATCAATCAACACAAATAAGAAGTCGAAGTATAAAACAGATTGTAATTAGTTTGAAAAGAATGTGAATATTTTTCTCGAATTATAAAACAGGAAAAAATATTTCAATTGCAAATTATCTCATCATTTCGGAAACAACTGCTATCAAAAAATAATGATAATGCCTAAAGCAACATAGTCATAAACAATAATCTATTTTCGGTCTGATTGTTGCATAGGTAGGGGTATTCTGTAGCTCTAGACCTAGTCAACGTAAGATAATCGATTTATAATAAAGTCTGTTTAATTTTCAAACTGGGCTGGCTTGGAGCTGACTTACATATTAGGTATATAACATATACATATGTATATTGATTTATGGTGAAAGGTATTTATAGCAAAGTCTCTTATGCAATTATGCTCTCATACTGTAATACTCAGGTAAAATGTTAGGTATCATATATTGCTTAGCAGTGAAAATGTAGTTAAACCTACGTTTGGTATTCTGTCATACTGTTATACTTGGTTCCCAAAGGCGACTTACATGTTGATATTCTGTTAGACTGCTATTCTCTATATAAAAACATATTGTTTTATAGAGGCAGATATTGATATAATTTGCTATACCATTATAACATTTTTTGTGCCTTTGCAGGCATTATACAGGAATATCATTATAAAGAAATATATGTATAAGTATCTCGAAATCCTTTCCCTCTAATATTACAATTCAAACGGTATAGAAATAGTGGGATAAGTGTAGTAGAGGGGTGCAGGGGCGTACACAGATGGAAGCAATTGAAAACAATTATTAAAAATATAAATATTTGAGCACACAGGGAGATGTTGAGGAGTTCACAGTTTGTTTAATTTGTTGTTGCTGTTATTGTTGTTGTATTTTGTATTCTTGATTATTATTTTAAGGGGACATTTGGGAAAGTATGTAGTAAACGGAAGGGGAATCAAAACGATTTATCTACCACAGAGGTTGTTGCTGTTTAATTCTTTCAAAACATGTATAATAAATTGTGTGTCAATGCTATTTACCTTTCTTGATTGATTGATTCAGTGATTCATTGATTGACTTGAAATTTGACTAGCGATACAAAAATGTCGATCTATATTATATTATAATATGATGGAATATGATCCGTAGCTCATTTATATGTATGTCAATTCCTTGAAAGTAATGCAGCCGAGAAATTAGCAAGGTTTAACTCAGAGAAACCTCTTTTGGAAAGCACTTAACGCACACACATTCATATATATGTATACACACACATAAGCTTACATATTATATATATATATATATATATATATATATATATATATATATATATATATATATATATATATATATATATATATATATATCTATATATATAGGTAACTAATTATATGTAATTGCAGTTGGTAATGTGTTTTGTTCTTATATATATAGCATTTGATGAGTTTTATATTAGTTTAGAAGTTTAGTTAAATAGGTGGTATACAAAAATATAAACTAGTTATGTTTTAAATGCGGAGCAAATAATGTTTTAGCTAAAATAAAATGGACATATTTTTATGAGAATTTTTAGTTTTTTTAATGGTTTTCAGTTTAATTATTTGCTGTTTTATTTTTTTTATTTTTTGGTTTTTGTATTTTCAGTCATTCATTACTCAGTAATTGCCTCTTTGAAGTTAGAACTCCATCGCCAGTTAAACTATGTGGGTTGTTGTTGTTGTTGTATACGATATCAAAATTTGTTAGTTCGAAAAAAAGGGGCAAGAAGAGAAAACAATATCACTAGGTAAACCTCATTTGACAAGACTTTAAACTTTTGATATTTGGTGGTGTTGGTTTTGTCAAACTTATGAATATGAATTTGCGCGTTTTAATACGTAAAACTTTCGCTTTATCAAACATAATATTAAAAAAAAAAATAAAATATTAATAAACTTATTAATTTGTTTTTAATTTTTTTGATAGTGTTTAAACCCTTGGGAAAGATCGGTGAAGCCTTCGCCTTTTACAAACTGTGTCGGGATTTGAGTAAACACTATATGATGTATATGTAAACGAATGAAATGGACGCAGTAGAAATGAATACAAACAAAACTACTTATTAACAGCCAATAGCAACTTTATAGTAAAAACAGCAAAAAATAAACAGAGAAACAGGAACTAAACCAAAACCAAACAAAGCATACATACAAATGAACAGAATTTAATTATAAATGAATACAATTGATTAACTAAAGTAGCACTAAATAGCTTGCTTATATATTATATAAAACCCTTGCATAACTAGATTGTAATATCAATCATAAACAGTCGATAATAGTCGATGCGCACTATCATGGATGAAATGAGATAAAAA
Source organism: Drosophila antonietae (assembly GCA_030914385.1). Taxonomy (NCBI): domain Eukaryota; kingdom Metazoa; phylum Arthropoda; class Insecta; order Diptera; family Drosophilidae; genus Drosophila; species Drosophila antonietae. The sequence continues at coordinate 5,988,719 of JAUESO010000617.1, forward strand.
AAAGTTTCACATTGTTTTCATATATACAAATATATATATATATATATATATATATATATATATATATGTATGTATATGCATATATGTACAAAACTACAAAGGTGAAATTTGCCTTTTAATTGTTCGAGAAATCTTATGACTTGGAATCGAACTTCGACGAATATTTTCTATTCACAATTGACATAATACATACTTTTTATGTACATACATATCTGTAGTCTGTGTATATATTTTTGAAGTTACTGTAAATTATTCAATTGCTGATTTAACAAACAGTTAGTCTACACAAATAATACAAATGCGTAAATGCTTTATCTTTGACAAGGTGTGCTCAAAAAGTGAGGTAACTTTGATAGGAAGAACTAGAGACTAGGGAAGATCAAGTAATCATTTCATCAGGCCTATCCTTCATCATTTGCCTTCCATGTAATTAAGTTAATTTGAATATGTACATAGCATATGTAACGTCATTAAAGTTCCTTTACAGTATACTACATAAATACTACCAAAATGATTCAACTTTATATATACATACATATTTCTTCATTCCCCCTCAGAATGTTAATTATATGTGCATGCTATATTTTTTTCTTGTCATTTCCATACGTTGTGAATGCTGGTTAACGATATCACTTAATCACCAAATTAAGATGAACAACAAATAATAATATTATCCTTATGATTTAACTAACTGTGTTCATACTTTTGATTTTTCATTTTCTTATAAGCATTTAATCTTACTTATCAGCAATTGAATTTAAAAAAATATTTTTTATTAAACAGTCAACAGATGGGTAGACGGACAGACGTGTATGAATAAAAATGTTAATGGACTGAAGTAAAGTTCACAGGTTGATTCGATATTAATACCTTAGATCAACGCAAACAACGCCAGGTCTCAGACCCTCGATGCAAAGTTATTTAAGTTATTCAGTCAGCGGGTTTTACAATATTTAGCAAGGTAATTCTAATGTGCATAATAGGTTCATCATTGAAAATGAAACTCAGCCAATGCAAATACTTCTTTCGGTCAAAAGCAACTAGTTTTTGTCATCAAAATAATACAAAAAATATTCGTTAATCATTATATATATGTATATATATTATTATGTATGACACGGTATGAAACGGTGTATTATGCGCATATATTAGTATTGGCTATGCAGCCCTAGGTGTTTTTTTGAATAACTATTTTGATTTTGTGTATTTGTTTTTCAAAAAAGGATTTATTTATCAGGGACTTACCTTGTCGGGGACCGAAATTTCAGCGGTACGTAAAGACTCCTCATGGACTGACGGCTCATTGGGAGGCAAGCGTTGTTCCTGTACGCTCGCCAAGCTAATCATGAAAAAAAGAGAAGTCCATCAAGAAGGAGAAGATAAAATTACTCTAACTGAGGATGCTCGACTGAACCAATGTAGTTTAAGCTCTATGATCTTCATGCAATTTGTGTTGTATTGAAAAGTAAATGGATGGATGGACAGGATGGAAAAAAATGTTGGCGGAAATCTACAAACCGTTTAAGTGTAACTAATGTGCCTGTTAGTTTTTTGCAGCGACGCAAAGCCGACTCCAGCCGATCAGGCTCTTCTTTTAGGAACTTTTCTTCTCGTACTACTTTTTCCATCTCGTTGGACAATATGCACCGCAAACCATTTGACAAAGTTGGAAACTTTAGCTTTAGCTCAGCGACAGTTTTGCTGAAAAGATGAAGACTCGACTGAGCTATGCGCCAATAAGACGGACGATAGCAGAACATACCTTGCGCGACTTAATACCAGGGCCATGTCCTCGACTGCAGTCATATTGACGCGCGTACGTCGATTGATTACTTCGCCGCGTAGATTTTCAACCGAAGCTTCCAAGTCACTGAGATCCTTTTCCAATCGTATGACCTCTTGCTTGTATAATTCCTCTTCTCTCGATATACGGGTAGTATCCTGATCGCCCTGGCCCCAAAAGCTGCCACCGCTGCTTGCCAACAATGTGGCACGTATACGCATGAAGGTGCTTTTGATGTCTTCCCGCACGGCAACAGACTGGGCCTGCGATAGTCGCCTTAATGTTCGCACTTCCATGCGCAAGTCCTTCGCCTTCTTCTGCAGACCACGCAAATGATTGTAGACCTCAGGGGCAAGTGCAATATCTGCCCGGTAGCTGGGATGCGTATTCTGTGCCAACACAATTGGCTTTGGCGGTGGTGGAGGCTTTAGGCGATCGCGCTCTGTGGATTGCATAAAATTATAGAACAACGAAGAGTGATAGTCTAGCCTAGCACGCCCGACTAGCAGATACTCTGAACCTTGCCATTCTAAATGTATAAATTCTGAGCTATTCAAGACCTAAACATGATATTTAATTGTGTTGATTCAGCAAATCATTTTCTTTAAATAAGTTTCTAGCTTCACTTAATGAGAGAACGAAGGCGAGTCTGTGAGATCTGAAACATTTTTAATCTACATTGATTTTAAGGCTTTCATAAAGTCAATGAAGATTAGATATATTAATTTTGGTATTTTAACTTCCATAATATATTTAAAATGTGAAATCTCTAGTTTTTATATTGATCAACATCGAGAAGACATATACAGGAAGGGAAGCAGGCGTACTTGCCTCCATCCCTCTCAAAAATGTAATCGGTGCAGACAAATGTATACATATGTGATTTGCGTTTAATGCATGCGTGATTCATATATGATAAAAATAATATAATAATTAAGAAATAATTGCCTTCATTTCTTTCATATATTGCTCTTACCTTGGGAGGATGTACGTGGCAAGGTAGACGACTTGATTGCCGGCTTGGTTGGTTTCGTATCAGCTATTGGGTCCGGTGCAGAGAGTTATTATTTTGAATAGGGGATGAGTGTTAATATATAATTGCAAAACAATTTTGATTTGTAGACTCAGTGATTAACGGGTTTATAGCGATTCTCAAAACGAACCTTAATAGTTTCTTAAAAGTCGGAATGAAATCAAAGTCAATGAATGCATACTTGTGATGATTACTTGTGATGATTAAGAAAAATATAATTAAAGTAACGAAGAATAAAACCAAAGCGAAGCAAAAAAGCTAAAATAAAGAATGTAACATAAAATTTGTAGCTTATAAATAGTTAAATATTTTATTTTATTTACCGGCATGTAGGGGGCTATGTGACTTGGGTATTCCCTGTATATCGTCACTAAATGACACAGATTTCTCAAAGGATACGGATTTCTCTGAAAGAAAAAAATTGAATTGGATACTGAGGCATGTGGCAACGCTTTCGATACACTTACGACATGAATTTTTGCCCAGCTTAGGTGCCTTTTCTCTAATGTATAGCTCATCGGCGGAACCATTCGCTGAATATAAATATATATATATATGTATATATAAGACAGAGTTTGTTCAACATAAGATTTTATACAACAGATTAAACATTAGAAAAGCCATTGTTTTGCACAATCTGTAGGAGAATATTTGTTCATAGCTTAAATAGGTTCCGCGATGTACAGAGGGACATACATACAAAATGATAGTTCTTTTCTTTTCTGGTTCTATAATAAAATCAGTTCACAACAGTGTATGCATTTGCATTAACATTAACATTTAACTTAGAAAATCTCCTCTCTTAAATATAGTGCTAATAAAACAAGTAAGAAGGCTCTAGTCGAGACTGCTAGACTAGGAGATATCCTGAGTCCTGCAAATAACACACGCATAAGCGCGCGCTATGCTAAAAACGGTATAGAAGCAATTCTTAATAATAAATAACAAGTAAATGAAAAAACAAGTAAGAAGGCTCTAGTCGAGACGGCTCGACTACGATATCCCCTGAACCCTGCAAAAAAGTGATACTCTTCTTCTTTACGCACTTATAAGCGCGCGCTCTGCTAACTGCGCAGTTGCTGCTTTGTTTTGGGGGTGGGTTGGGCTGAACTTTGGACGCTTATAACTTAATTTCTAAATGGACGATCTTCATGAAATTTTTAGAGTAGATCAAGAGTATCTTAATCTACCTATGTGACAAATTGCAAATCTCTAGTATTTGAAATGCGTTTTTTCCAAATTGGGGGCGAAGGGGGCGTGGCATCCAAAATCTGAAAACTACAAAATCTGCGTATCCATAATATCTATCTAAATTTATAAAGTTGAAGTCTTTAGCTAAAACGGTGTAGAAGAAATACCCAAAAAACCTAAAAAACGGAAACGAATTTTCGATTTCTTATCGATAATTTGGAATTGGGACGAGTTATCGAAGAAACAAAATAAACTCGTACTGTGTAGCTAACATACGAGTGTTCATGTGAAATTTCAGCTCTCTAGCTTTTGTAGTTTCCGAAATCTCGGCGTTCATAAGGACGGACGGACGGACGGATGGACGGACAGACGGACGGACAGACGGACGGACAGACGGACAGGGCTAGATCAACTTATTTTTTTATGCTGATCAAGAATATATATACTTTATGGGGTCTGCGACGTCTCCTTCTGCCTGTTACATACATTTTCACAAAACCATTATACCCTGAATTCCCATTTTCAATGGGTTCAGGGTATAAAAATAAACTCGTACTGCCTATCTAACACACGAGTGAGTACGCATGTGAAATTTCAGCGCTCTAGCTTTTATACTATAAGATCTCTGCGTTCATACGGACGAACAGACACACAGACAGGCCTCAGGGTTCGAATCAGTTTTTCTCGCTGATCAAGAATATATTTGCCTGTTACATATATTTTCACAAAACCATAAAAATTATATACCTTGCATTTGGGTTGGCACGACAAGATAATTAGAGTCTAGTGTGGGTACCGGCATTGGCGCAATTTGGGGATTCTGGTTAACTAATGCCTTCTGGACCAATCCAGTTAGGTTTGCCAATTGACGTTCCATATGCTCAACACGTATGCGATGTAAATCTTCTGGCCTGCAAATTTATAGACAACATTAATATTGTACAATGAAAAGAAATATAACATTCGACACGCTATTGAACAAATTTAATAGTTTATAATTCACACTTGGGTCGGAGCCACTGTTTGGGACAAGACGTCAAGATCTAATTGATCAGCCAAGCCTAACAGGTACGGGTGCTACAATCGGCAGTGACTGACTAGCAAATACCCTCGCTTATCAATGTATGATTATCAGGAAATAATTCAGTGTATATATATTTATAGATTCTATCTGATTCAAAGGATAAGAGTTCACATTTTTAAATTGGTTTTTAGTTAAAAGTTTGAAGAAACGGAAAAGTCTGTAAAGATGCATAACAATTATATACCTCTTGTTGAGTCATCATTTTTAATAGGCTTCATTGTAAGCTTGAAAGTCAAAATATTTGAGTCAAGCAAGCGTAGCCAGCGATGGTGCTCTTGCAGCTTTACAAGTCATACGGATAGTAGCACAATATTATCCGTGGATATTCTTGATGCGCAGTCGCTTCTTGCATGTACGTCGACTAGGTGTGGAGGAAAGGCAGCCAGCACCATGGCCTACTGCAGTGGTAAGCTATATGCACGCTATTTGTGACGGTTAACTAATAATCTGAACAATATTCGATATTTTGTTGTAACCCACCAGTAACCAGCACGCAAGAAAGATTCGCAAGCTGTTTGTCAAATTTTCAAATACATGATTTATTGGTATTGAAGAAATCAATGGAGCTGATGGGCCACACAGAGAGTCACAAGACAAACGATGCCGAATCTTTTGCCAGTTGCAGTGAGACAGCCTATGGACCTCAGCGGATGGCTTTGATGGCTTCCGATCGGTAGGCTGAATGCAAGTTTATAGAAGTCTTTTAAGTCAGTTTTTTTATTTTTTCTAAGGAGCGATCGTGGCACATCGAGTATTGCCGCCTCGCATCCATGGCAAATGGATAGTGCTAGTTGGGTTGAGGAGAAGCCATCCAAGCTGCAGACATTATTTCAAATCAGCATCACTGCCCTGGCCTTTCTCTCGTTTGGGGGATATCTGCTGTGTCTCATAGTGCAGGCGATCAAAAGCAAAGGCACAACCTATTTCCACCCAGTGGCCACAGCCACCACAACAAATACAAATGGGAGTGTGAAGCGTATTAAGATCTATAGACGCAGTAGACGCCGACGAAGCATACACGATGCTCACATTCACATCTCAAGTTTACTCCTGGGCGACTATGCGACATATATGAAATCCGTGCGTGATCAACAATTGGGGTATGGTGCTCACCTGGTTGGATCATAAATCTGATTACCACGGTGTGGCAGACGATTTGGACCTACTTTGATCCCATACAATGAATATTGATCTTCCGCGAGAGGGACATCGCTGTGAAAGAGAAAGAGAGACAAGAAGAGAGTGAAAAAATACACATTGATAAACACATCAGCACCAATTTAGTCTTTCTAACTTTCGCTTCACAACTATAATCCTTATTTAACTTTAAAAATATTTTTTTCAATAAATATCATAGAAAATATATAGCGAACTCTGGAGATTTTCTCACAGAAACAAGAAACAAGTCGAAACTGCTCAATCAGGAGATAACCTGAACCCGGCAATGATTTTATATTCCAATTATTCTAGTCTTTTATATCAAAAGTCTGAAAAATACAAAATACATCGATTTTTATCGATAATACGGAAATGAGATGAGCTATCGTAAAAAAATACACAAGTCATCCTGCGCATGCTATAGCTTTCAAGTCATAAAGATAGGCAGACAAGAATATATATATACTTGTTGCTATTGTGACATACATTTAACAAAACTTGTATACCCTTTTTTCCCATTTTCAATGGGTTCAGGGTGTGGAAAACATTATAGCCTGATTTCAGGACCTGATTGACTAGGATAGGAAATAGAGGGTTTCCATGCTGAACTCATGTTGTAAGAATTTATTTTCTTTAAATTGTGTGTTAATATATAAAAGATATTTCTGGATTGAAGTATTAATTCATATATAATTTCCAGCTTACCTTTGCTCCTCGTCTATGATGGGCGCAACAACAGGTCCGCGAGTACCGTATTGGCTATAGTATGGCTCCTCATAATTGCTCCGGGTACTCCGCTCTGGAGAGCTGGTATATCCGTCTGTAAGATCAACTCAGTTTAGAAAATGGCTATCGGCATATAGCTTTTCGATATACATATACATATATGTATTTGATTAATTTTTTTGTTTGTTTTATAATAAGGCAGATATTATGGATATTTTGCAATTTTAATATTTTGGAAGCTACACCCCCATCGCACCAAGTTGGAAAACAATTTTAAAATACTAGACTTGCACTTTGGCAAATAGATACATTTGAATGTTATTATTACGTTTCTAAAATACGCGTCCAAAATATAGCCCAATTGTTTTCCAAGTTATTACATCAACTCCGCAGCGCGCGCTTGTGCGTGCGAAAAGAAGAAGAATATTAGTTTCTTGCCCGATCAACGTCCTAGTCGTATAAATATGTATATATGTATGCCATACATGCTTATAGAGGATATAGGGAAGGAATGGATTGTTCCATCGCTTACGTATGCATATGTATGTATATATATATATATTAAATTTAAAGACATGTTCTTAAAATAAGAATGAAAAGTAGGCAGGTAATAAGCCATGAGCTGATACATAAATATATTACGTACCCATTGAGACTTTGTTACGGTCCGACCCGTACATGCCACGTGGCAAGGTCTGCGACGAACCCACATAATACGGAGCTGGCTGTTTGGCAATCTAAAATAATGCAATTTAATTTAATGTATTTTACTTTAATATAATATATATAATATAACAATATAATAATAATGATAATAATAATAATAATATGATAATAATAATAATAAAAATATATATGAAGTACATATTAGAGCCATCACTGGGATGAAATGATAATTTAATTTCGATTCGAGGTTAATTGATACTTAGTTGACAACAACTATAGCTGGAAACCCCAGAGGGCTTGGCTAACAAAACGCATAAAGAAAAAAAAAAAACTCCACCCAACCCATGTAATCAAACTATTTGCCAATTATTGACGTATTCAGCAAAAAATACTTTCACTTTCTGAGACGCATATAATATATATCTTGATTCTTTGCACTGGCAATGCATGCAAATACATGTGAAACTAATTAGAAACCAATAGGTAAAATAAACTATAATATTCATCATTCTTCCTTCTATCCATAAAAAATTCTGTTTCATTATAATTATTTCTTACAAAAATGTTGTTGACTGATTTATTAATGAAGTCCAGCTAACACAGATGGTGAAGACAGTTAGTTTATGAGTATAAATATATTTAAATAGATATGTCTCGGCAACTAGGGCTAATCAGGGAGGAAGCTACGACTATGTCAGTGCTTTGTCGATAGTAATGCTTAGCTTAAATACATACACATATACCTGCATATAGACATAGATGTGGGTATAGCGTTATTATATAGAAAAGAAAAGCTCGGCTCTTCAGTGCACAGAAACAAAACAAGCGAGAGTGCTCAACACGGGTATGCTCGCTGGAAAAATACTCTGCCGCAGTGAAATCATTTTTCATTCACTCTACTACATTCCTGCGTTTTTATTTATTAGCTGCTCAATAGGGAAGCTCAGTTCTTATTTAACTTTGGCTCTACAATGAATACAAATGATTAAAATTATCCCAATAAAAGTTAATAACATACATATTGCATCTAAATATATGCGTGTGCCTTTGTACCAATATGCATTCCCAGGTAAGTTTCAGAATACGCTGTGTATTCATAGTGAGATCTTATATACCCATTCCAATGCAGGGTATAGCTAAACCTAACCAGTTTCAATTTTAATACAATTTTACCATTTGTTACAACTGGCTGAGGGACGTGCCCGTACATCGGCGTACAGTGGGAACTCGGGTCATAATTAGTTCCAAAATTCAAAACTTTTTTTTTTTAACCCAAGGTTCCTACGATGAAAGAGAAGAACCAGAGTAGTAGACTATATAGTCAACATGTAAATGCTATTATTCGTAAGTCGGTATCGAACCCAATTCTTATACAGTCCGAAGTTATAAATCCATTGAAATTTTTATATTTTCTACGCTAATAAATATTTCTAAAAAAATTGTAATTGTAAAAAACCTATTCCATGAATTCTCAATCTATATATTACCATACAAATTTTTATTTTTGTTCGGTTAGAGTCCACTGTACGTGGCGACGGGCTTAGTGTATGCGGTTTTGGCTTTTTATGTTTTCTTCTTCTTTTTCACTACGGTCGACACAGCGCTGGAACATGCGTCGCCGACTAGTAAAGTGCGAGACAGCGCCGTAGACGGACGTACAAACGCTTCGATTTAAATTCCAAAATAAGAAAGGCCAAAGACAATAGTCAAAAAATTATAATATCCCGGTAAAATGTTTTGCCAAACAGGCTGGAGAGTGAGCTTAGTGCTCAGTGCTTTTTTTCTTCTTCACGTTGGCAACTCATTCGGATGGAAGCCAATTTCAACAGGGAGCAGTCCCATAACATCTTACAGCCTAAAACAATCGCATCCTGGCGAGGCGAGCAGCAGCCACGAGCTGGCGACTAGCTATTCCCCATTCGGGAACCCTAAAGAGGAAGACGATCTACTATTGATGCGTACCGCTTTGATAAATGAAGTTGAGTCCTCGCATCCTATTACATTGATTGGCGATAACGATAATCACTATAAATCATATGGCTCGAAAGATGAAGTTATTGAGCAGCCCACTATTAGTTTTCCGCGTTCTAATATATATGCTTCCGATCGCTGTAGTGTAAAGAAATTTGCATTCAATCAAGACGGAGTGGTGGATTATAACAACGACTTGCCCGAGCTGGATCAGCTTACGCTATGTTTCTGGATGCGTTTTACCAATCACAGTGGTGATCATGTCATGTTCACATACGAAGGTGAGTGTCTGGCTAACCCATCAATCAGCACAGATTGTCATCTCGTTGCTTACCATATTATTTTGTATACGAAATGAAGGCAAGACCTTAGCAGATACTTTCGTCAGAAACACAATCGCAATTCATCTGCGACCTTTTACATAATTCGATGCCCCTTTTAGCCAGCCAAACGTTCAGCATAAAAGACGTTCGCTGCGAGATCTACGACTACAAAAAATTATGGGTAGAAACATAGCCCCGAAAAGTGAAAGGGATTCAATTTCCTGATCCGAATGTTGTAATGTTTATGTTGTGAGGTTTTATGATATTGTTGATGTTAAATTGACAGATGAGATGAATGTGTGACGGCTTAAAAACTCTCTAATGGTCAACATAGTTAACCGTGATTATTATACCCTGGAAGGCATCGAAAACAGGGTATATTGTTTTTTTCATGTAATTTTTTTTTTTTAATGTAACCAGTTAAAGGAATCAACTAGATATATTTCTGATCAATAAGACAACCTTTCTTCTTTTCCCTGAGCTCATTGAAAAATGTGAATTCAGGGTATATTGGTCTTGTGGAAGCGTGGCATAAAGTATATATTGAGCTGGAGACTTCAAATTTTACATATATTTAGGTAGATATTATGGATACGAAGATTTTCTAACTTTCAGATTTTGGCCTAAATTTGAGGAAAACTTTTTTCATGACTTGCAATTAGGCAAATAGACACACTCGAATGCTATTAATTCGTTGTCAACGTTTCATGAAGATTGATCAGCTAGAAATGGAGTTATAAGAAAAAGAAAATTATCACTTCTTTACAGGATTTAAGAGATCTCTTAGTCGAGCAGTCTTGACTTGAGCCCTCTTCCGTGTTCCATACACGTTGATGGACACGTTAACATCGAGAATAACATGTTAAAATTAAAGTAAACCTACTATATAAAATTACTTGTCTGGATATCGAAATATATCAATTGATATTAATCAGACTTTATTTTTCCTTTGGTATTTTTCCATTATCTCTAAGATCAAACTTAAAAACGATATGTTTGTATGTCTCTATGTGTATGTATGTGTATGAAAGCCGGCAGTAAAGGCTCAGAACAAAATCAGGACTTCATATAGTCGAGTACACCCAACAAGAGTACTCTTACTTTTCTTATTATGCTTAATAATCCAAAAATCTCTTAAAGATGGGTTTTACACTCATCGTCTTTTATCATAACAATTTTCAACTGCCCGGTGACTGGACCACGTTACATAAGCGTTAAATTAACCTGTTTACTGTTTACCTGTAAGCTGCTGGTGCTGTTGTTGCTGCTGCTGGCTGCTTTTGTTATTTTAACTGCTTGAGATTATTTTAAATGTGCAATGTTAGCTGCGTGAAAAGCTTCCGGAGTAACTGACAGATGCTTTATTGACCCCCGAGACAACGCCTCATTCCTAGCCCCGCTCTACCTCCGAAAAGCACAGTATTGCGATGGAAAGTCAACAAAACTGGTAGACGGTTGCTCTCAGCGAACAGATATTACATATGCGCTATTATGTTTAACAGGATTTTCAATATATTTCCCGCTATTACTCTCACTGGCATCATAGCCAAACGACCGGTGAATATGTATGCATGTATTTACCCCAGCCAGCAGCTTGGCATGCTTATTAAATTATTTTGGAGTAGGTTATATAAATACTAGGGTTGTCGAATATTTTAAAAATATCGTATCGATGATATTTTAAGTTTTGAAAAAATATCAAAATGATATTTGATATTTAACTTTAAAAATATCGATATATCGATATTTTCGATATTTTTAAAACTTTTTTCCACAATAACTTTACAATCCGACCAAAAAAAAGAATAATAAGAATAACCATTATTTATAATAATGACCAGTATTAGGTACTCAAAGATTAAAACAAAACAAAAAAACGCGTTCTAATATCTGAGAATCCGTCATACGACTTCATGAGTCGCAAACAACGCATTTTATTGGCGAAGCAAGTCGCTCCAAAGGCACCTAGCTACCAGCGGCTGATCGTAATGCGATCTTCGATAGTACTGGCATAGTGGCCTTATGAGAATTCCAAAAAATGATCGGATTGTTTTCCCAAGAAGTTTGTGGCAAGCTGCCTCAAGTTCCCTCTTCGGCAATGTGTACTTTCAATATTGACCTATTGTGGTCGTTTTCGAAGCTATCACCGTGGTCATCTAAATGCATCATCATGCTTGTTTTTTATATGCGATGCCATATTTGATGTGTTACTATTTGTTTTTATTATTTTAAGGCACAAATTACATTTGGCTGTTCTATTTTTACAAATCAGAGTAATGCGTTTTCACCAACGCAAATATATCAAAAATATCAAATATATCACAAAAATATTCGATATTTGGGGAAAAAAAAATATTCCGATATAAATATATTTTTTAAACAAAATATATCGATATATCGATATTTTGATATATTTTTAACAACCCTAATAAATACATATTTTTATAGATTCACGAGAAACTATATGTTGATACTCTAGGTATAATGTATAGAAACGGTGACTGAGCTACACAGTTATGCGATATAAATTGAACTGCTGCTCACACTAGCTCATTATAATAAGAAGAATTGATATAGTTTCTAATAATTCAACCTAATAATTGTAATATTTGAGCCTGAGAAGAAGACACACAGAAAATCTTCCAGTAAAAATACTAAATTGGCAGAACTTTTGTATAGTATTACATACATAGATCAAGATTTTTCCACGTTTTGGATAACATTTAATTATGTAGCTTAGTTTGTTGGTTGAATAGCTGGCAGGTTTGGTGATTGCTATTCAGTATCACGCAATTGCTCTGATTTCATAACAGCCACCGACGGCAAATCAACGTTGTTTTTTCTTTTTTCTTTAAATTAACTTTATCTCCACTTCTATAGTTGAAAAGGAACCACGCGAAATACAAATCTGGGTCGCGAACGCGCAAAATTCCAGTTTCCTATCGATGGCCATAAAAGGTCAGCAAATGTACAGGTACGTCGTTTCCAATCAACTCTCTATATATACAAATAGCGAAATATTACATTGTTCTACTACTACATATGAAACATTGAATTATTTATGGAATCCAGATTGAATTATCCACTGCGTATGCGGCAATGGCATCACATGTGCAGCTCGTGGAATGGAAAGACCGGCGAGTGGCAGGTCTGGCTGAAAGCAGAGCGCATTGGACGTGGCTTCCATAATTCGGTAAGTAGTCTCCAATTACTCCAGCTCCATGGAATGGAACGGAAACGATTGCTAAACTGACTAAAAGATCTACTTGAGCAACCAGACTATTGCAACTGTTGCAGCAAATATTGAATATCAGTTTGTCACATCGGTCAACAATCGATCAATAACCCTACTCTACTTTACTCATTGAAAATGCGAGTTCAGGGTGTATAAGTTTGGCCCACGTATGTGTAATCCATATAAAATATACAGCCGAATCGATATTATTATATCTCTATATTTTGTTTGTCCGATAGTAATTAGAAATTTAAGGACTTGACTTCAAAGAAATTTTTATCGTCACAATATTTTGTATCCACATTGTCTAAAATAGTAACTCGACCCGGGATAAGATTTTTTGTTATTGAACAACGTGTCTGACTAGTTGTTAGCAATTTCACTGGTCGAATTCATTTTCTGATTTACAATTTCGAAATCGAATTTTGCAGCTGGTAGGCCATAAAATACCCGCTAAGGGAAAAATGCGATCGGGCGGTAGTTCAGTAACTGGACAAGTAAGTCATGGCCTCCACTTTGAGGTGACGCTCGTGCAAATTTATCGCGTGGCTTTGAGCGCGGGCAAGGCACATCGAGACCACAAGCATCACCATGTGCATCACTTTGATCACGAGGGTCAGGAGGTGTCCAGCACACCGCGTGCTCCCCCAATGGTTCGTATACTTAAATATATTCTACGGCCAATTGTAATATTTATATACATGTATATATATATATATATATATATATATATATATAGATCAATCGACCACAGCCGATGCACTCGCTGTTAGCAAGTGGACAAATCCCAACCAGACTTCGCATCAATCTTGCCAATTCGATGCCCACACAGAATCCACCAAACGGAGTCACTGACCAAGCGATTACAGTGAACACGAACTTTGTTAATGGCCAAATAAATTCAGGTTCTCGATTGGTAGCACAACAGCTGCTTGGGATATCGCCGATACTTCGTGGAACACCCACGACCTCGAATGAGCCGACAACGGGACGTTTCCAGATGTTAAGCAACTCAGCAAATGTGCAGTTCATAGATGAGACAGAGACGCATATACAATTTAAGCGGGAGGCACCGCAAGAGCGAAAGGTGCGAAAACGGGGCCTGCTCTTGCTCGCCGACGGCTCTGTGGTTGATGATGGTCAACTGGATGGCAACAGTGAGGCATTTAGCAAGTACAACGGTCTGGCTGACTTTGGTGGCCAGCAATTCAAACACGATCTGACTCTGAAGATGACTCTCGAAGAGGAGATCAGCACACACGATCGTGAACCGGCCGAGGAGGAGGTCAAGGCCGTTATGAACATCTGTAGCAACTGCGACCTAGAGCCTTTCCAAGGTGCCATTGTATTTTCCTGGAAGGACGTCAACGAGCAAATGAACAACACTCTCAAAGGCCTCAGTGTGGGTAACTGCGGCAACTTTTAATACCTCCCGCCCAATCACCCACTCAGTCAGCAGTTAATCCTGTCAAAATCCAGCAAAATATACTCTTAAGCAGGGTGCTGCATATAACGCTTATTGTACATACATATATTGATTTTTTTTTTTTTTTTGCTTTGAATGTACTTGAATATATGTAAATGTATATACATAGGTATATATTATATACATAAGTATACGTGGCTTGATAGCACGGCTTTATACATCTTATCGTAACAGATCGTCTCACCGCTATGTATATATGCACATATTTATATAAATATCTAAACAAATATCAATTGTGGGTGTTGAAGTACTTGTGAGGGAAAAATAAATACATAATCTCTAATTTGGTCTCTGAATTAGATCCACATAATAAGGGGGGATTTATAGATTTATGTATAAGAATATAATCCTGTAGTCCTTACAAATTGGGATTTGTAGTTTCTTCTAAGGCGTTCGAAGAATATTTTACATTTGCTTTGGGTCTTATTCGAGGTCTTAAACAGGGTTGAAAATTAAGTAAACGGGCTTTATAATAAGGACTTTTTGAATCTATGCCTTTGTAGCATTAGATGTATATCCAAGTATTCTAATTTTCTATATATGCAGGTGTCTTACCTTTGATTTGTGGATGTGCTGATGCTTGAAATCCGAATCAAATTCGGGCTCGCTGAAATAGCTTTGATCCTGATCCCAGCTAGAAGGTGCCTGTGGTAAGGGCTGTGGTATGCCCGGACCACCTGGTAGAATCTGTGGCGGTGTGGCTACCTCTGTCGACTCAAACAGACGTAAGACGGAGCGATCGCGTATTTCACGCAGATGGGATCGCACGTCTTCCAGTTCATAGAACATGTCCTTGCTGGCATCATGTATGTAGATCTTAACATTGGGTCCTTCCAAGTATGACATTGTCAGCTGACGAGGAAACGAGCGCACGAACAACGCACGCACTGTATCAATCGAGGTGATCTCATTGGGCAGCAACGCCCGCTTGGTCTCTGAGCGATATTGTAAGAACACGAGTCCAAGCGGTCGCTCAAGAGTCTTTGAGGGCGTTCGCACCACTGGCAGCGAGGAGCGCTGTTTACCGCCTCGTCGAAACCCAGTGCTGGCTGTCTCCACCTCGGACATAATGCCAGGATCGTCATCGAATAATGGACCTTGATTAACGGGTGCGTAGCCGCGCATCGGTTGATTTTTCTTGTTTTTCTGCGCTCGTGTGCTCATCTATAATGGAAGAGCGAGATTGTTGTTGCTTGTTGTAATTGATAATGTTGGGAAGGCTTACTTCCAGATCCATGGCTCGTTGTTGCTGGGCCATTTGATGCGGATGCGGATGCTGGGAGCTCCCGTAGACCAAAATGTCACCGCCAAGTGTGTGTCTTCTCGGATCATCGCGCCGCATTGCGCGTCTACGTTCATCGCCACCTTTAAATAAATACGAAAGGGGATAATTATATATAAATACATACATACAGGACATGGATATACGTACATATACATATATGTATATGTATGTATATAAATAGATAATAGTACTTACCTTGCTCGTTACTTTGCAGCCGACCCGGTTTATTTTCATTGTGCCAGTCTTCTTCTGAAAAACGCCATAATAAAAGAATATAATTTGCAATCACTTTTCATATCGATACTATCGATAGCTCGGATCAGCATTGGTTCCAATTGGAGCTCTATGTCGTTGAGTGCATGCAGTGTACTATTACACTTGACCGTTTCCGATTTCCGATTATGCAGACTTTCCGTTAGTTTTTCAATTTCTTTTTTAGTTTTTGCAGCCAAACACAGTGCACACACAAATAGTGGTCACGTATTTGTATGTATGCATGGGCGTATAGTCGTTGAATTTGGTATTCTCTCCTTGTTTTGCTTACCTCCTTCTCGTCCTTTGCGCTTCTTCTTCGATGAGGAGCTGCTGCTCGCATTGCCGCTCTGATTATTTGAAGCACTTTTATCTTTACTCTTCCAACGGATCAACATTTTTCAGCTTTTCCAGTTATCTTTGTATTTGTGCAATAAGTTATTGTGTTTCGTTTAAAATTTCTTATACGTTAACGTAACTGCAGCAAGAATGGGACAAAATCGTACTCTACGCATTACAGATATACATATATGTACATACATACATATGTAATATACATATGTACATATAAGGCAAATTCAATGATGTACATATATGTATGTGAGTATACCTACATTCATATGTGTAAATAAAAAATGTGCATGTATTTACATACATAAATATATACGTATGTATGTATGATGATACACACCTTGCCTAAATATGTGTGTGTACATATGTACATACATATGTATCTATGTATGTTATATGTGAATTTAGATGTTTTTCTATAAACGTTAGTATACTTAGCACAAATATACATACTTGTATGTGTAAATAAAAAATGTGCATGTATTTACATACATAAATATATACGTATGTATGTATGATGATACACACCTTGCCTAAATATGTGTGTGTACATATGTACATACATATGTATCTATGTATGTTATATGTGAATTTAGATGTTTTTCTATAAACGTTAGTATACTTAGCACAAATATACATACTTGTATGTGTGTATGTATGTTAAATAATTCGATGTGCGACTTTGTCGTGTTTAAACTTTGTTTACATTTGATGCCGGCATCAATATTCATAAATGTATGTACTTATGTATGTACGAATTTGGTTAAGTGTACATGCATACATACTTATACATATGTATGTCATACATATGTGTGTTTACTAATATCTTGTGTGTACATTCATTCATAAATAGGAATTTATTACGCTTCTCAGAGTAGCCTAGCCAATGTACAGTTTGAATTATGTATAAATATTAATATGAATGCATTTACATATGTGCATACATATGTATATGCCTGGGTTTATGTATTTATGTATGGGTATGTAGCATTATGTATATGTAATGTGGGTGTGGTGGCAAAATGGGAAGCATCGATAAACGCCGAATAAGTACGACTACTTTTGTTCCTTCGGCACCTGCAAACAAACGGTTACACATATACATACTTATGTATTCATATCCGTGTGCCTGAATTCTTCTTTGGACGAATTCAATTTGTTTTATGTTGACTTATTTGTACATATGTACATATGAATGTAGACAATTATCATTTATATTCGATTTTGGTATTTTTCTCAGCTGTATTTACATACATATGCGTATGCATCTACGTCAGAATGTGAGTGTGTGTATGTGTGCGTGTTCTCATGTGTGTATGTTGGTATGTATGGCAGAAGCAACGTCTTTAGTATATATGTATGTACATATATGTACACAGAAATGCATATACATGTACATACATATGAGAATTCTCGTATTTACATTTGATTGAAACTCGTTTGATGCGAACTTCTATTCACTTATTCACTGCAATTTCGAAATCGTTTATGCTCAAATAAGGACTCTTGCGTGGGCTATGGACACACGCATATACATACATATGTGCATATGTATATATCTGATGGTTAAGCTAATGAAAAATGAGTTGTAGCACTACCATGGCCGGTCGTTCAACGTATTCTCATATGCATACATATATATATATATATATATATATATATATATATATATATACTATATATTAACGACTAATATATAATATATAATGTATAAGTATAACACTGTCGGTTAGATTTAGCTGATGCTTGAGCTCATTTCGCGTTTGTGGCAGCCGTCGGAATTGACCGCGTTTAAAACCCGTTCGATACGTTTTAACACTCGACGCAAAATTATTTCTGGTATATCAGAATGCGTTTCCGCCCTAAAAGCGGATACCCGCTTACGACGCATGCGTTGACAATCGTTGCTTCAGTGCTATCAATTTGCACCGAACAATCGCTGATCCAGTGCTGCCAATTTGCACAATCGAATTCAAAGTCCAATAATTACAACAAGAGCAAAAATTGAAAATATAACAATGAATTTGGAATGATTCAGTATAAATAACCTTCCTAGAACTGAGCAGAAAATATAAATGTTCATTGTCCAAGTTCAGTTGCACAAAATTTGAAGTCAGTATATTGATTTTGTAATATTATATTTATATATTAAGAATACATTACATGCTTGTAATACTATTTACAAATTTGGTTGTTAAAATTCTTTGCAACGTCTATGAGAGCTTGATATATGTACATATGTATATATTCATAATGGCAAAGGGAAAATAATTATTTTAGTTTTTTTAAGATTTAAAAAAACATATATATATATATATTATACATAATACATATAAATCAATGATATATGAATAAATATCTAAAAGTCAGAAGTATTTTGCCATCGATCTTTAAAATCGACTTAAGCTGGTAAACACTCTTCGCCTCTACTCGGAAAACTTCCAAGCAGGCATTTCGTTTAGACGCTTGAGCGATAAAGTATGTTCCCTTACTTTACCTATGTGGTGATCGAATATATATTATCTGCCACCAATAAATATCAATAATTGAAGACTTTTAGGTGCTATATATATCTAGGAATGATTCAGAGCCCAACATAATATAGAATCAAATAGACACATCCTATTTCCACATCTAGATTGTCGGATATGGCCTTGATTATAGAGAGTAGACGAAGTGTGGGATTGTTTTCATATAAAAATGTATTTTGTTTCTTGTTTTTCATAACTTAATGTATATAGATCTAGACAACAATGCACAAGTATTACAAATAGATATTTTAGTATGTACATATAAAACTGACCTAACGAGTTCCAGTTGTACAGATAACAGTTGTACAGTCCTTAGATATATATATATATATATATTCTTATATTTTATTATACATTATTGATGTGGTTGTGTACCGTGTGCAATAAGTATTGGTTGCATTTCTTATTGATTTTATGTTCTTTTGTCGAGCGATTTATGTTCTTTTGTGTGAATTGAAAGAGAGGAAAAGGTGGGAGATGAGTACATGAGATAGAGAGAGAATGCGGGATACAGTTACGTGCAAAAGAGATGCACCACCATCTGCAGCAGAAATTGGTTAGAATTTGGAGCTGCAAATCTATGTTGTATATATCTAATATATTTGCACTAGAGGCTAGTAGAACAATTATGGACCGCATTTGGACATTTGTATGTGTGTGTTTGGGTGGATGAAAGTGTTTAGGTCGGGGAATGATTCAGTGGCGTTCCATGAATCTTAACCTAGTTTGCGACGTCTTGTCGACGAGGGTGTTGGCACAGTTGGGGGTGTAGCCGCAAGCGCCATGACAGGCAGAGCAACGGGTGAGCCATGGCCCGGATACTGTAGATGCTGCACCACAGACAGTTGTGGCTGTTGCTGCTTGAGCAGCTTGGCTGCCGCATGCGCCTCGGCCGCCATCACCGGTTGCAGTAGATCGCTGAGGCTCCTGCCCACCCCGCATCCGCCCATACCTGCTCCCGCATTTCCATTATCACAATCGTCGTCGTCGGAGATCAGGGAGATGCTTAGGTCACTAGACAGCTTCAGCGAGATGGGCGCAGTGGCGACATTGTCACCATGGGTGCCACCTTGGCACGCATTGCCGGCGAAAGTTTCTGAAGTTGCTCCGGCCACATGTCATTCGTGTATTCCGGCACGCCACTAGAGGCAAGTCCTTCTCGTAGCTTGCTCAGCGAGAGCTCGTAGATGCGATTTGCGATTACCGTGTGCACGGTTGTCTCATCCGGCAGCACAGCCGTCTCCTCGCTGGGTACATCGACTCTTAAGAAGCCATCGCATTGATTTTTTGGCGACGTGGCGGTCGGTGTACTGCAGCTGCTGGGATTGCTGTTGAGCGATAGCTCACATGGCTGTCGCCGTCGCTGGCGTGCTTGACAATTGGCTGTGGTTGAACTACGCGGAACCAGAGACACAGTCACCTCTTCGATAGTATCGGAAAAGGTCAGTGGTGCAAGGGGCGGTGGTGAACGCATCAGCTGACGTCCGTTATGGTTCAGCTTGCCTTCTTCGTCGTCGCTGGTCAAGACTATGCTCTCGTTCAACGCAGGGGCTCTGACAGCTGCACTTGGTGTAACAACTCCAAAGCGTTTGTTTTTACGAAAGCAGCGCCTAGCATCAGGCATCGAGTGCATTGAAGTCGAGTTCTGCGTCGGCGCATAATCAACCGGCACTAAAGTGATATTCGGCACTTTCGATAACTGTAAACTTGCAGGCGAGGCATATGCCCCCCGTTGTAAGAATCTATTGGCCAATGCTGCACTTGGCTGCGATATGTCATCCTCGTTGTCGTCGACATCATCATCCGAGAGTAGGTCAATAGTGATGTCAGCAGGTAGTGCAGCAGCCACGTGACGTCGCGATAGCATCAAATGACAACGTCGCTTGCTGCGATCAGTCTTCGAGGCAGTCGAGTGGGTCATGTAGATCTGTTGACGCTCCCTCAGTCGCTCCATCCATTTGGTGATGCGACGTCTGAGGCGCCTGTTATCGAACAGATTGGGTGAGATGTAGAATAGTTCGGAATGTTTTGTATTCATTGCTGCGAAACAAAATTGAAGCTTATTTATTGAATTCCCGTAGACATCATCGAATCGAATGTACTACTTACTGGTGCCGCTGCTGCTGCTGATTTGAGTGTGATTATAGTGATTTGCAAGCGCTGAGCATCGCCGCCTAGTGCTTTGGCTGAATTGGTGCAACCCACCCAGGTTTAGCACCAAGTACAGTTTGTTGTTGCTGCAGTTGCAACTTGCATAATTTCGTCAAATCCACTTGGGGTTTGGTTAATGAATGGACACTAGTTAGTTAGAGTTGCTGCTTTTTTCTAATTACCATCTTATTCATGAATTTTTTGTGTTGAATTTCGTTGTTTTCTTCGGAGTTTATCGCATTTGTGTTCGGTTTGTGTTCCCTTTTGTTTTTGTTGTATTTTTTTCGTGCTGTTTATTTTGGAGTAGGGATGTAAAAAACTGCATCGATGGCAATGTTATCGATAATTCATTGAGCAACATTACGACAGAACGCACAATGCAACCAAGCGCAATGGTTCTTGTCATTGCTAAGCAATCGTTGGGTGGGCAAATTTAAATCGAAAATAATGGCTAATAACAGGACCGGCGATTTTGTGTTATCTGTTATTTAACATTAACATATATTTATATAAGTACATAAATTCTGTTTGCATTTGATTGCAATTTAATTGTAAGTTGTCGGATCTGTGTGTCAGCCTGTCAGAGTGTAGGTCTGTGGATCTGTCGCCCTGCCGACATTAGAACATCGCATTTGTCTGATTTGTCTGTTCTCATGCAAAGTTCAAGACGAATGGCTCCGAAGGGCAGCCCGAAGCCGGATTGCACACAGAAGGACAATAAGCAAAGGAAACCTACCAACACGACAGCCAGTCCGAGTTGGAAGTTAAAAATAAAAAAAAATTGAGTCCAAATTGGCGCCACCCACAAATGTTGAGCTGCTTCTACGATTGGACACATGCGCTTTTACTTTGAGTGCGATTAGCGAGCTTTCACTCAACACACGAGGCGAATGAGCTTTTTGACAGCTTTTCGGCTCCAACAAGTTTTTGCCTAGCTTCAGTCGGCATTTGGCCGTTCTAACGGTGGTGCGTGGTGGGGCTGCGATTTTTGTTATTGTTTTCTTTTTTTTTTTTAATAAAAAGGAATTTCGAATTAGAGCTACATGATATGAAGATATGAGACAGCATATAATGTGTGTCAAAATGAATATCAATAATATTATTAACATTGTCAGATGAATGGTAATAAAAAAAAAAAAAAAAAACAAAATGTTTTTAGGAAATTTCCTTTTTCTATTGCTCTTCGAAATCAATGAGTATATATGAGTATATACTTAATGATTGATTCATTTTCAATGTTGAGTATATGTAGAAGATGCTGCTAGCGATGTTCGTAAACTGTATTTAAAATATGTTCAAACCAAATTCAAAAAGTCAGAGGCAGAGTCAGAGGCAAAGGCAGAGGCAGAGGCGACGGCGACGGCTAATGTCTACTTTAAGTATTGCAAGCGTCAGAGTTAGTCTACCATTTAGCTTAAGGAAAACGGCCCACGCGGCAAAAAAGCGAATGAGCCGTAGGGAGGGAGGGAGGGGGGGGGGGGGTGTTTCAGGAGGAGGACGAGGAGGTCGCGGTCTTTGAGGAGGAGACAGCGTAAGACAATAGACAGAAACCACAACAAAAATTATAGACTCAACTTGGCTTGACTTGCCACTTGGCCGCCCACAGCTCCAGTTGCCAGGTCCAGGGCTAGCTGGCGCTGCACCCTCTGCCAGCTGCCTCGCCCACATCTAGAGTTGCAATGCGCTTTGGTCGCTTAAATTCAACAAGCGCGAAGAGTAAAGTATTTGCCGCGTTTAGGCGCATGCAGACCTCGACACTGACTCTGACTCCGACACCGGCATCGACTACGGTTCGACTACGACTTCGACACCGACTCTGACTCCGACTCCGACTCTGACATCGAAGGACGACCTCACTGGCAATGGCTTCCTGCCTCAGACTTAGCTTGAGCTCAGCCTCGACTGTGCCGACTGCGCCGCCTGTGCCGCCAGTGCCGGCTGTGCATTAAAATGAATTTCTTTTGTATGCGTTGTGCTTTGCAACGGTAAGACTCGAGCCGTAGTCGATTTGAATGAATGCACGTCCTTGCTGTTTTTGTAGCGGAGCTCAGACCAAGACTCAGCAGCAGCCACCTCCGCTTCATCTCTTCTTTATCCTTTCTGCTTTTTTCACTCTCCTCTCTTCGTGCTTGACTCCCTTCGTCATCGCCCTCATCAGTGGCGGTGAAGTGCTGGCACATCGATATTGCCCTCGTCCTTGCCGTCGTCGTCGTCGTCGTCGTCCACGTCGAGTTTGCTTCTTGACGTCGTTTGGCGGGACGTCTTTTAAGTGTTTGCATTTTTCAGGTGTTGAATTTTCATTGTACTTGTCTTTGCTGTTGCCGCACTTGTTTTGCTTTGCTTTCTTTCCCTCCCATTCTTTCCACTTCTTTCTTTCCTCCATTTTTTTATTTATTTATTTTTTTTTCGTATTTTGGCATTACGCCAAATGTGCAAAGCCAACAAAATACCAAAAGATTGCACATTGCACCTGTCTTTTGGACGGCATTTTGGTTTACGGCTTCAGTCTGCCCAGCTTTTGTGTGGCGAAATGTATATATATATAGATAGAAGTGTATGTGTGTAAGGGCGTGGGCGCCTTTAGGGTAATTCTATGACATCTCCTTGTAGTTGTTTGCTCTTATATCAGTTGCTGTTGTTGTTTTTATGGATGCTTCTGGTTAAATCTGGCACCGTTGTCATCAACAGCCTGCCTGGTTAGTTCCTCAAACTGCTTATACCCTGTTTGGCCAAGATACCCAATCTGCATCTAATTGACGAAGAACACTTCGGAACACTATCATATCATATCAAGTCCTAGCTGATATCCCCGGCCTATCACTCATCTATAGCTAAACATGCCCATGCATACTTTCTCTGTAGAGTAACTGGCAGTCTAGCATGCTCAACAAGAGAGCAACTGAGTCTTTATTGCGATTTCATGGTGTATTATGCTAATATAGCCGTTTAGCCTGTATTACCCTTTTTGAGTCATTCGGTTCTCAGCGAAATGTATAAAAATCTAATAAATATATATGTAAATATATGTATGTATGTATATAGGTATCATCATATATATTTAGTTTAGGTCGAGTTTCAATTATGTCTAATTGGTGATGAAAACCATAAATTTAGCTTTTACTTTCAGTTCAAATGACATCTGGAGTGCACCTGCATCTACACCTGTGCTCGTCCGGCAAGTACCCAGCAGCGGTAAGTAGAAATTTGCGTCAATAGGATTGTTAAAGAGGCTTAAGTTAAATGGGAAAACTTCCGAATCAATGAACCGCAAATTGCATGCGAAATGCCAAAACGAAAATGTCGCCGACCAACCGACCGTCAGCTATTTGTGTGTGTGTGTGTGTGTGTGTGTGTGTGTGTGTGTGTGCATGTATCTGCATGTGTTGTTCATACATATAAGAATGACATAGTGAAACGATCCGCTCGTCTTGAAAACTGAACTGAAATCAAAGTCGCATATCTTAGGAGGGGCTTAGCATTCATATAATTCTAATAATAATAATAAAGAACTTATAAGTACACAGACACACACACACCTAGGCTGAGGTGGAGAGTTTGGCATTTTGTTTGTAGGACAAAACCAATCAGAGTTTAGATTTTATTTAGTTATGTAGCTCACTTCAGAGTTGTCTGCTTGATGGACAGCGTGCAACTCTTCAAGAGTACGTGGTTCAGGGTGAGGGTGTTGGCAGATCTACTCGACTGATTCAGACTTGAACTGTTTAACCCCCAACATGCTCTAGCATCGCTGCAGCCACTTTGTTGCAGCTGCAACAGACACAGAATGTTGTGGGTTCAACAGTTCAAGATACTCTAGCGTCAAGTATAAATACACAGCGGTCGCTTTTATAGGGTATTTTCGAAATGGTGCACATCAGCAGCTCGAGTATACTCACTCGTCCTTAATGGCAATTTCATTTCCTTCAACAAGTTATAAAATATTTGCGCGTGTGTAAGTGTGTGTGTGCGTAAGGAAGGGGTTCGAGGGGGCAACAACAACGATGACAGGGAATTCAATTTCGCGTATTTTCTTAACTTAATCCTTTTGACAAGCCATCAAAGACATATATACATAGACAGACACATAGACATACAGATATACATACATACATACATAAGCATATTGATGTCAGAGCCCGTTTCCCATTTACTTGTGAACAGTAAAACAGACATATATGAATATATGTAGCATAAACTGGTATTAGGAGAGTGCACGTTTATCCCTAGATCAAAGACGAATTCATACATGGGATAAGCGAAGCGATTGTCACCTAGTCGCATTCGGAGGTGTTGTTGGTTAGCTCATTGAAACAATAATTATTTTGTTAGCTTACAATATGTGTATTCCAGCCATATGCCATTATCCCAAGCCAGATATATCCAGAATTCTGAATAGATAATTAGATACAACGAAAGGCCAAAAATATATGAAAGATATATTGGTGTAAGATACGGGCCGCAAGGCAAGACTGAGTATTTTTGGTTGGCTTACCAGATGCAGATGCTTTTAGCGGTCGCACAGTGGTGTGTTCATATTTGCACTGGAGTTAGCTAGAAAGCTGAATATTGAAAAATGTAGTCATACGAAATTAGTGTTATTTCCGATTCAGAAGGGGTAACAATAGGTCACAAGTGGTTTGCTATGTGCTGTGTGTCAGCGGCACAATGGTACATTGTTAATTTAACTGAATCAAGCGATGTGTAAATTAAGTTATATTTCAATCACAGACGTTTCCCTCCGCTGTATTGGCAAACGCCCTGATCTACTATGAGGACGCGGGTTACCCAGAGGGCACTGTGGCGCCAAAATGTTAAGGCAAAGATAAAATACTCCCAGAAATACGTAAAGTTGACAAGCAGTCAAGCGTGCAACTATTTGGACCCACTGTGTCTGCTGTGGGTGCCTATAATCCAGATGCTGTGTGCTTGTGTATTTGTTTATTATCCTTGGTAATGCAGGCAAAGATGCTGCAAAGTAGCTTAATACTTTATGCACGCAATGAAAGGACTTTTTACGATCGCATTATACTTGTACGTACTTATATTTTTGCAGATATTCCATTCGTCTCATCATTCGATACAAGCATATAGTGCGCAAGTGCCTGCATGCTTTCGTGATTATATGTGTGCCTGTCTGTGTACAAGTCTACATGCAAGCCTCTATGTTTGTTTATGTTTCTCGCTTGTCCCAGCCAGTTGGGCTTCGTTTTCGTTTTTCGGATTTTGGTTTTGGTCTGTGGACGCACTTGCTGCTATTCCTATCGCCTTTTACACAAGGGTGCATGTTAAATGTGCGACACCATGTCGTATGAGTGATAGCTTGTGCGCATAAACTATGCAATAAATAAGTTTATTATCGCGCCGTTGTCGCTCGTGGTCGGTCCCCAAAAGCCAGATACATCTATTTGCTAGCTGTGTCTGTTTGCAGCCAAAAACTTTGCAATTTATCTCTGGTTAGTCTGTAGTAGTCCCTTACTGCTCTTCCCTCCCTGCATCCGTCTCTCGTACGGAAATGAAATAATTCAGCTGCAATCGAAGCTACATTAATTATCACACATATAGCTTTAATTCTCACTTATAGAGTTGACTGATTAACATATGTATCCCTTGCAAGTACTTTAACAGGGAGCAAAATACTTTGTGAACGGCTTTATACATTGAAGTTAAATAGATCGCAGAACTAGATGTAAAATGCTCCCGAAACATACAGAAAGAAGAGGGAAGTGCACAAAGCATTTGGTTTTCGGTTTGTTTCCTCTTTTTTATACTTTTGCAATTATTTTGTTTCTGCTCCTAATTAATACAAATGGTTTGATACACAATAAAGATTTTTCAACTTGCCTCGTTACAGGCGCTGGCCTCGTTGTGATGCCTGGCCTGTTCGCTGCTGGCTCTTGGCTGCTGGCAGTTGCTGTTACTGTTAGTGTCCTTGTTGTCCTCGCCGAGTAAAAAAGTTTTCCCATTTTGAAAACTTTGTGTTTTGTGGCGTTTCTGCTGCAGTTGCACTCATACACTTCTGCTAATACACACACGCACATACAATCGCTCATACACGCGTACGCACACATACACGAATATATATATATACATGTATATATTTGTATATAGAAAACGTTCTAATATCTCCGCCCCATGTCTGTTATCTCCTTTGTTTCTGGCATCGCTTTTGCTTTTACCATTTAATTTTCGACGTCGAAATCAGCGTCGACGTCGACGTCGTCAGCTTTGCCGTCTTCATCAACGTGCATTGTTTTTGTGTAATTTTGCAATAAACAGCAAAACAATTTAAAAAACGACCCAACTACGTCGACAAAGGAAAGGATGTAACGTTTTGCCAAGTGGACCGACACCGACTACCCTTAGTCTCTTGTCGCTTTTAAGGAGCTCTCTTCTTCCTTGCCTGCTTCCTTCCTCACTAAGCAGCCAACCACGCCCAAAAGTAGGCAATGAAAAAATGAAGCTCAAACAGCAACTAAAGCGCCAGTTTCAGTGGGCATGCAGTGCAACTGTGTGCGTGGCAGCGTCTATACGTTGTATACGAAATTTGCCAATCAAATGGGTAGTTGAGAACATGCCCCGTAAGTCGTAAGAATGGAGATTCCATTCCATTAATATGAAGAGTTCGAAACAAACAAATAAAAAAAAATACTATTTGAGTCAATTAGTTCAACTTTATACCCCGTAAATACCCTGCACTACTATGTGTTGGCATTGGTGCTAGTAGGCCAAGTATGGCCTTCACGACACGTTCCACTTGCAGCACCAATGGACTCAACGATGGTCAAACAGTATTCAAAAAAAAAAAAAAAAAAAAATAAATAAATAAAAAAAATAAAAAAATACAGGGTATATAGTATGTACGTGGCAGTAACACTGTGTTTCGGGCCTGGTCCTCTAAAGTTTTAAGTGCTAGCGACCCGCTGTCCATTTACTAATTTATATAGAAAGCTTTTTTGCAGAATACTTTTGGTTAAGTCTGTTTACTGTTAAAGAAAATGTTATGCCTCCATTTAATGTGTGACCCTACTCCGGGGCCTCGTCGACTGTAGAAAGATGAGAGAAAGAAATGGATTCGTAGGAGGAAAGCGTGAGGAGGAGGGGAGGTGGCGGGGTAGGGGTAGGGGGAGGTGGCTTACAGCGAGGATGCAAAACTTCTTGCATCTGGCGTAGTTAATTTGTTATTGTTAGTTGCTGCCGTTGCTACTGCTACTGCTCCTGCTACTACTTCTTCAGCTTGCCTCGTAATGGCTGGCTCGTATTCAGTTTGCCTTTTGATGCCTTAATTGAAATATATTTATTAGCTTTGCCTTCAATTCGCATACTTTTAACATTTAAATATGTTTGCATTCATGAACGTTAATTATTATCTCAATCCATATCGGAGTGTATTGTGAATGTGTATGTGTATGAGTGTGTGTGTGACTGTGTGTGTGTGTATGAGCGTATAGTCAGCGGAGAGTAAGTTTTGGGAAGTTCTGGTGAGGCAAAGTAAGTTACATAATTACCGCCGCAATGCTGAAGTGGCGTCGAGGGCCAGCTAAGCTGGTAAGCTGGCTTAATGACTTCTCATTACTGTTAATTGATTTCAATTAAATCACGCCCGAAAAACAGCAGCTTAGACGCTACATAAAGGCAAATGCGACTGATGTAACCACAACAACTTAAACAACAATTACAAAAATAATCAGGAAACAACACAGCAGCAGCAGCAGCAGCAAGAACAACAACAACTACCACTGCCACAAGAGAGTATGGCCGAAGCCTTCCGACGATAACGACCACAGTCCGAGAACAAGAACAAGAACAAAAACAAGGCACAACAGAAAAGGAAATGTCTTGAAGTATGACAGGGAGAGGCAAGTGGCAACTGCAAAATGGGAAGGAGATGGCGAGGGCGTAAGAATATTAGGGAGATGTGCCTTAAGTGTTTGCTTTGCCACGTCGAGTTCCCTGACACGCACCAAATGACTACGCACACGCCTACGCTCACACCCACGCCAATTCCCACCCACAACAAATTAAAGCATCTTTACACTTTAGCTGCTTAACTTAATAAAATCTCCAGTTTGAGAAGCAGCAGCTATGCACTGCTCTAACCAAGTTCAAATCCAAATCCAAATCCAGCTTCGGCTCTTCGTCCATAGTCAGTGCTGTCAGCTTAGCCTTTTTCTAAACCTATTTAAACATATTTTATTCGCAAAGAATGTGTATTTTAGATGTATATCATATATAGAGTAATACAAAAATAATTTAGTTTTCTTTAATATTCCATAGATTATTTTTTTTCCTTCTTTTCGGCTTCAATCGCGATATCTCGCTACTGTTGCCAGTTCCAGTTGCAGATCTAGCTTTTGTTCCAATTTCATCTTCAGCTCTCAAGCAGCAACTATCGACCATTTGTTGGCAGCTGACTGCTGTTGCGGCAAAGATTTTCGGATAAAGTTAATTACGGCTCATTGGGTATTCGAGGGAGGAGTGATACGAAGAAAGGAAGGAAAAGTTGCGCTGTTGGCAACAATCGGAATGTGGTTGTCGTCGCGTCGGCCGAGTTTGTATTTGCATCTCCATCTCCAGCCACATCTCCATCGCCATCTCCATCACCAAGCACTATCCGCCGAGGCAATTAACAATAAAACAACACTTTTCTAATTGGATGAAACGTTTTGCAAGTTTGCAAGCATCCGATATGCTTGACTTGAATTAAAACCCGTAGTTAATGGTGTAGAGAAAAAAATATTTCTATTTTCTTTGCATCCAATATTTCTTTTCTTTTCTTTTCTCTTCTCTTCTCTTCTCTTCTGTTCTCTTCTCTTCCTGGTATCGTCTGCTTCTCTGCTCTTCTCTGCTCTTCTCTTCGTTTCGCGTCGGGGCGGGCGTCGGCGTCGCGTCTCTTCTCGGCTCTTCTCGTCTCTTTCTCTGAGGGTGCGTCTCTTCTTTCTCTTCCTCTTGCTCTTCCTTCTCTGCTCTTCTCTGGCTATTCTCTGCTCTTCGCTTAGCTTC
This sequence comes from Drosophila antonietae, assembly GCA_030914385.1. NCBI lineage: Eukaryota > Metazoa > Arthropoda > Insecta > Diptera > Drosophilidae > Drosophila > Drosophila antonietae. Next base: position 6,018,945 of record JAUESO010000617.1, read on the forward strand.
TCTGCGCGTCGAGTCTCGTCTCTTCTCTTCTAGGCGCGCTCTTTGTCTCTAGGCGATTCTGCTTCTCTTCTCTTCTCTTCTCTTCTCTTCTCGTCTCTGCTTCTTGCTCTTCTCTTCTCGGCTCTTCTTTCTTTCGCTGGCGCTTCTCGGCTGGCTGCTTCTCTCTCTGCTCTCGCTTCTCTTCTCTTCTCTTCTCGTCTTGCTAGTATACTGACTATTCTCTTCTTACTTACTTTCTCTTGAACTCGGTCGCGCGTATTCGTATGGTCTTTCTCTCTCTTACTTACTCTTTCTTCTTACTTACTCTTCTCTTGCCTTCTGTCCTCTCTATTCGTTATTTTGACTATATCCAGCTAAATTGTGTTTGTAACATATATCTTCTCGTAAGCGCAGACATTTTAATAGCTCCATTTTGTGTTCAACTCTGTCGCTGTCTTCCTACTTGCATCAATATGGCGGGCAGTGACATTCGTATGAAATAGCGCACGGTGGAAGGATCATTTTGCGAAAAATGCAAGGACAAATTCCTTAGAATTTTTAGCTGGCTGGCCATCGTACAGCTTTCATATTCAATAGCTGCCTTTTACGAGAGCAGCAGCAACAACAAATTAATACAAATAGTCTGCAGTGGTCTGGGCCATAGATTATACTTTTGTAGACAGTTTCGCACTTGCCGGCTGCGCGTTTGTTGCTGCTGCTGCTGCTGCTGCTGCTGCTGTTACTGGTATAGAAGGACATCCAAAGCTCAGCGCCCAGTACCCATTGCCTATTGTGGGGGCAGAGCTTAAGTCTTTACGCTGGCTCATAAAGTGAAGTAAGAATATTGGCTTTCTGCCCGACTTACAGTCCGTGGTCTCTCCGAAGCTCGAGACTTGAACTTTGGCTTACTCTCGTTTGAGCATATGCTGTCATTTGATCCACAGAGTTGCAAATAAGGTCTTGCAAGGGGTTATATATGTGGAGTTCAACTGGGCTCCCAATTGAGCAGCGTTTGCAGAGTGAGCGAGAATTATGCGGTCAGCTGCGTCCAACTGCGATGTTTACTGTTTCTCTTTTTTTTAAGAAGCTCAATATCTTATACATACCACTTTACTCTGCCAAGCTATCTTACTATCATCGTTGTCCGGCTGCCACTTGGCCAGTTGGGGAGCTAATACGCTTTAAGACTGCGCTAGATATAGGTTCAAATCACACACACACACAGTGTATGTATATACATACATACATATATGTGTATACAGCTACACATATGTGTGTGATGGTGTATGAATTATTTATTGGTATTTTTGGCTTTTGAATTGAAACCAACAAACGGCATTGAGCCGGCGACCCATTTGCGCAAACCCAAAGCGAAAAGTGAAAAAGTTTTAATAGAATTTCTTTCTCGATACTTATTACTTCGTTGCTATTGATATTGTGGGTGCCAGCTAAAAGCCTGAGTGAACAGGCGTTACTTTTTTTCGAATGGATATTTAATCGAAAGTAAATGATCCGATATATAGTTATATAGCTATTATCAGCAAACTCCCGTCTCTATGCATTTTGTGTACCTCAATTACACAATTAAGTAAATCACTCATCAACATTGGACAGAGTACGCGTTCAAATACAAATAAGGATACCATTCAAATGAAGCGCATTCGATTTTTGTATGGTGTGTAACTCTCCAGCTTGAATTTATTTGTGTGCATGCTAATTTGAATTATCGAACTTATGTGTGTGTGTGTGTATCATTCGAGTGGTAAGCCAAAATATGGCGTTATAATAATTTTCATAGCAACATTTACACATGCATAATTAATTAGTATCAAAAATTTAATACTCACACTTTGTATCTGCTTAAATATTTACACTTCGTGCCAAATTTGTATGCAAATCGCTTTGCTACAGACTGACAATAACACACACACACACACTAACACGCACGTATACATATACACGTACACACAAACATAAACGCACAATGTCTTGCAATTAAAAAATAATACAGTCTGCTTCACTTGAATAAGGCTTTAACTTAATAATATATAGACAGTTAGATAGAAATATATATATATATATATATATATATATATATATATATATATATATATATATGTATATATATATATATATATATATATATATAGAGAGAGAGAGAGAGAGAGAGAGAGTGTGTGATGGAGAGATTGTCAGGGGGGAGAGATACATACTATATGTCTTTCGCAGATGTTTCTAAATAGATGTGCTCACAGCCAGATTGTAATTCCCCCCAATGCAGATCGAGGAATTTACAATCGTTTCTGTTGAAATGGACGGCACTGTGCCCTGCCAGGGCCAAGCAAACAGAATCGAAAAGGGGTGGTTGCTGCCGTTGGCGGTCACCAACATTGGCGGCGCAGTTGCGCCCCAGGCTATTTCGTTGGGTTGACTCGCCGCCTGCTTTCCAGCCCCTGGTGAGTTTCGAGAGCAAGTGGTCGTACTAGTTGGCTGGACGGTCACTAGCTGCTGCTGGCTTTCTGGATGGGTTGATGCTGCTGTTGCTGTTGCGTTGGCGTTGATTGTTTTTTTTTTTGTTTTTCTTTTTTTTTTTTTTTTGAAAAACCCTTTTTAGTGTTTGCATTTAACGAAGAGCACCGCAACGATGCATAGTGTGGTAGTCGAACGAAGAGCGAAGTCCAAATCAAATGATAGGTAATGTACATCTGAATAAGAATTGATTAAAAAGTAAATAAACTTGAACTTGTTCAATATGCGGAAGAACGACAATGACAGAATCTTTTTAATTTCACAAATTCAGTGATTAGTAATCAGTGCCTTTAATAAACATTTTCGCCATAAAAACACAGCAAACGCTCCACTGTACAAGGCAGTAGTAACAATAAGGGCAATAACAAGCGTGCTAGCCGAAATTCCGCGCTAAGGCCGATAATGGGATGGCTTTGGGGTCAGAGGCTGGTATTAGTGATGTGTCAGGCAGTCCGGCAGTCAGGCAGAGGAGGAATGAGAGGAGAAAGAGGATGGCTAATAAAAGGCTTGTTACAATGAAAACAAATCAAATCGGCGTCGAAGCCATCCATCAAGTCAAACCAAACTGGAGCTCAAATGAAAACGCGGCTAACGAATACCAGCTACAAACAGGAAGTAGTTTGAATTTCCGGTGTCACTCCGCTGCCCCTCCCACTTCGCTCTCCCCGTTAAAACACGATTGCTAAGCGGCGGGCAGCTCCATTCGCACATCGCACTAGCAACAGAGACAACAACAACAGTAACCACGTTCAAATTTTCAAATTGATTACGGGAGAGGTTGGTGGAATGAGTGCACGATGAGAGGCGCTAGAGACCCGACCCGGAGTCAACTCAGTTGTACTTTGAAATGCCATTAAAATGTATTTACAAACGCAAATTGATAGCGATTTTGGTCTAGGCCTGACCCGCGATGTGTTGAAGCTGAAGCTTAGCTGGCGATTTGGTCAGGATGTCTGTGTATGTCATGTGTGTATATATGTATGTATGCGAGAGCGCGTGTGAATGTGTGGTCTGATGGCAACATTCACAAGTGAGGGAACGAAAGCTCGCCATCCTTTAAGTAACTCTCATCCTTAGCTATTCGGATACAGATACAGATACAGATACAGATACAGATACAGATACAGTTACAGATACAGATACAGATACAGATACAGATACAGATACAGATACAGATACAGATACAGATACAGATACAGATACAGATATTTGCTTTAATATCCAGATCAGATACAGATACAGATATTTGCTTTAATATCCAGATCTTGGCTTTAATATCCAGATCAGATACAGATACAGATATTTGCTTTAATAAACGTGTGGTTCGGTTTATTGTCTTACCCCCGTGTTTCTTGTCCTTGGTGACTGAATTGTGGCATCTCTAGGCCAATACCGGGATTGTCATGTCGTCGTATGTAATGTAATTATCTAATGAAATTTAATTAATGTAGTTTAAATCCTTAAAAATAACACTCTCGAATTGGCAGGAAATCGTGATGCTTCCCTTTGTGGTAAAGTTGATTTTAGATTGGAAGTGGTTAGTGGTCGGAGTCGAGCTTTCTTTCTTGACGTTGGTAAATTGTGCCATTATAAACATGCCACATTGGTATTTGCCATTTATTGTGTTGTGTATGTGCTATGCAACCGTTGAAAGGCGGCAAGCAATTTAGACGATGCGTCGTGCCTGTGGTAAGATTTGTGTATAATAAGTCCCAGATGCCTCGAGTTACTTCGCGCTAACATAGGACAAAAATGTTTCTTTGGTCAAGCTATGATTTTCAGCTCTCAGACTCATATTCATTAACGCAAATTAATTGTTATTCATTATCGTAATTGGCCAATTAACTGGGAGTCAAATAGATTTTAATTCACTGGCAGTCGTTTATATTTCATTGGCAGGCAGGCAATCATCGACGACAATAAAGTTCAACTGCAATTATTTTCAAATGAACTTCATTTAGAATGCAATTTGAGGCATGTGTCTAATATATGCAAACAATTTACTGTGCTACCTCGGCACGATATGGGAATCAGGTGGGGAGGCTGCCAGGCTGGCACGAACCGAAACGGAACCAAGCCCAACCAAGTCAAAACAACATCATTGTTGGCCTAGAGCACTAGAGCAGACAGTGACAACAACGATAAATCAATATGCAAAAGGAACGTTGACGACCCAACACTTGGCAAACAAGAAGCGTGGCAAAATGATAAACTGTGTGTGTGTGTGTGTGTGTATGTGTGTGTGTTTGTGTGTGTGTGTGTGCATGTGTTTGTGTGTGCATCATTGCCGGTTGCTACAAAACAACTCGTGGGAATGTTTTCTCAGGACATACTAACGCTCGCACTTACACACACACGTCGCTTGGAGGAGTGCGCGTGTGAATGGATGTACTTCCCTTTAAAAGTGAGCAATAAACATACGCGATTAAATTCATTATGAACTCTTGAACGGCAGACAATGCGAATATGAAATGACAAACTGATTGTTGTCTGTGTGGGTAAACGAGTTTAAGTGAATGTGTGTGTGTGATTGGTTGTGGGTGGCTGCCTCATAGTCTGTGAATGTGAATGTGATAGACTGTGTGCGTGACTTGTATAACGGCAAAATAAAGAAAATGGTTTCATTTCTTGTTATTGTTGCCTTCTCTAATTGTGTTCGTGATTGCGTGTGTGTGCCTGTATATGTGGTTACTAATTGGATTTTGGATATTCAATCAACATGTTTCCGCACTGATTTTTACAGATTTGTCGTCTCTCTACTTACATAGATCTGTAAAATAAAAATTCCGATCCATACGCTATTGACGTGGACAGTGAATGTTTCCTTTAACGTACAATGATATAGTAAAAGAACGAGAATTAATTGTAGTCAAGTAAGATTTTCTCTATACGTATTATATAAGAAAAGGTCATCCGATCCGTATTCGTTGAAAGTGGCAATGAAAACGAGAAGACCCATTCGCATTGGCCGAGCTACTTAAATTTTACTCTGTAAAATATTTCTCTCCAGCCGATCAACAGATAAAACTTATTAACAATATACGAGTAAGTATTTCAGAGACAGTGTGTCTTTCGTTGCTCGCGAGATGCAATAATTGCTGTCAGACACAGCAAACACAGCCATAGCATAAACCATAAACTGTTATACGTGATAGGGTATAAGGGTGTGTAGGTATGGGGGCGCAGTGCCTGCGAGTGACCCTGTTGGTCACCGCATTTTGTCACTGGTTTAGGGATTTTCATAAGACTTCAGCGCCATGATTTCACTCAATTTCGGCGTGTCATATGCAGTATGCCAGCCGCAAGCCGCAGGTCGCGCACCTGTTGAACAGAATTACGAATTACGCTGTGCCTCTCATAATAAATAGGAAATTCACATCACTTGAACCCTGCTTAGGTATAAATACTAAAAATATTAAATACGAAAAGCTTGCATTGTTATTAATATTGCAAATGTGGCAGTCGGCAAGACGTTCAGTTTCTGTTGGGTGGCTCTATTGTTATTTATCCAGTTACGATAGTAGTAAACATCTGTGTAGACTCCAAACGAGCCTCTCTCACCACAGCCCGCACCAAATGAGACGATACCTGCCACACGACCATCGCAAATTAACGGACCACCAGAATCCCCTTGACAGCTATCCACTTCGAAGTCACTTGTGTCTCCTGCGCAGAGCATTCCCTTTTCAAATAATTTATGTCTCCTGCAAGTGTGATATGGGTAAATATAGACATCGGCGTTGAGCACTTCGTCAGGCGATGGACCATACTAGAAGCGTAGAGTTAAATGGGATCTATATTACTATTATGATATCAGTAAAGAGTACGTTTTCGGTGTGCAGGTGTGACTGACTCCATACATTTTCTTAATTGCTGATCTTAAGAGCTGTAATCTTAATCTTAATTGTCTTAATCTTAATTTTAATCTTTGAAATCGAATTAAATCGATATCAAACATTATTTAACATTGAGTATTTGAAGAGCTAGTCAGCAAATGTTACTTGAACTAAAGAATACTTCTACCTAGTGAACTAGCTATCCATTTAAATTTAACATTATCCTAGAATACCTACCTGAATAACAGTGCCCCATCCAAGCACTGTGCACTTTGCTCCAATTGTTGGTTCTTTGTTCGCTATGGGTATAATATCGACGTTAACTCCATCTGTTTTTAGCTTGCCTTTGATTAATATGACAGCGACATCATTCCTTAGTGTTGTAATACTGAATTTTGGATGTGTCTTGATCGTGTCCACGAGCATTTCTTGTGTTTTATCCGTTTTAAGAAGCCGTCGTGGTGTACCGGCGACTATCCTTACTTGGCTGGGGCGCCTCCTGCGCTTTCTAAATTAAAATTGGTAATTTTGTAAGCTAATATAAACAACTAAAGAAGCAGTAGTCGAGACGGCTCGATTACAAGAGAACTGACATTCCAAGAATCTTATGCTATTTTTCTGCATACAAAAGAAAACACATACACACATACGCACGTACGTGTCAAATTGGACCAGAATATATAATGATTTTTTAAATTTTGCTGTAGTTTAGGCACTATTGTCACTAGAGACTTGAAATGTGGCATACAAATTTGTATGTATATGTGTATGTATGTATAGCAAAAGCGGTTGCTGGTTGGTAATTGGACAAATATTTCGTTTTTTAAGTTCTAAATTAAATCAGAAATAGATATGTTGGAGCCGAGAATGAGTACGTTGCTATGTGATTAGCACCCTTTAGGTGGATTTTCGCTAACCTCCTCTACAGATGGTCCTACCATAAATAGGTAAAAAGTGATTAGTTTTATAATACATTTTTTATTTTTGTAGCGTGAATGAGTATTGCGAAGCCGGTGACGACTGACGGAAGAAATTAGAAGAATAAAGCTCAGCCCAACCCACCCCAAGCCACGACAGTAACTGCGCGGTTAGCAGAGCGTACTTACACGTGCGTAAAGAAGAAATTAGTTTTTGTTTTTTTTTAGGGTTCAGGGTATCTCGTAGTCGAGCCGTCTCAACTAGAGGCATCTTACTTGTTTTGTTTTTGTTGACACAGACTTTGTATTTTTAGGAACCAGCTTACTTACTCGTCAATAAAACAGTGAGCAGCAGATAGGATTGCCTGTCTCGAGATAATGCTGCCCCCGCAGAAATGGTTATCACCAAAGAATTTGCGTGGGTAAATTCTTCGCACTGAAACAAGAAACTTAACAATCTCATTTACTACGGGTCGATAGCCGCCTGTTATTAGAAAGTGAAATTCACTCTCATCTACTTCATCGGAGCTCGAGTTGTTGCTTATCGGCGCTCGGTAGTTTATTTTCTGTGTGGGCTTTACTTGAGCATTAGTTACCAGGGTTTTCACATTAATAATGTCCACGATCTTGGCTGTGCTTTGTTGGTAAAGAGTGTGGCATTTGTTATGGTTGGCTTGGATGCCCGAGCTCGAGCTGCAATTCCCCAAGTGTTCACTGCCAGTGGCTGACTGGCAGACCAATTGTAAATGAAACTCTAATAGTAAGAGCTTATACACGACAAATTTTGAAACACCCATTTTTTTTAATTCTATTTACTTTGAAGGAGAGTGATTGAAATCTCACAGATACAAATAGCTCCAAAGTGATGTAAAAGTAATGTACGTACTTTTATAGTCATGACTGAAGCTACTGATTGTCCATAAGCGATCGGGGATAGATGTTGCAATTGTTTCTCACAAATTAAGTTAATTTTAATTCACATACAATACTTCAAATTGTGTTAATAATTGAATACGTTTAGTATATTTGGGATCATAACCAAAAATTGCTACATGCGTGGATGTCGAGGTTTAGCCTTGCTTACCATTGCAATGCAATGCAAAGCGTTCTGCTATGGTCCAAAAGGTGGTGTAAATATTTGCTCTATAAGTTTTGCAACGATCCGATAGGAAAATGAAAAAGTCCTGGTCATAAATAACTTGCACCTGAACCAGTCTGTGCCAGCGACAGCACAAACTCTCACCTAGCAGCCGAAGTGCTCGCTTCCGCTTACATGCATACATGCATGAATATAAAGTTAAATGCACACGCAAGTACAGTTGCATATGTACGCATAAACAGGTCCATTCGAGATGTAAAGCATTACAGAAGGTAATAGTGTCACTCATTTCTGACCATAAAGACAAGTTAATAATTCAATATTTAGACAAAAAAAAAAATATCTATATATATCGATATTAGCGTGTTTTTGCACGTTACATTAGTCCTCTAAACACCTCAAACATAGCGTACAATCACGTTTTGCTCAAAAGCACACACTTCGTGATTGCGTCAGTGGGCTTATGAAACCGTTTCTAGAATCACGTACGGTTGTGTACACAGACAAGTCCATTGTTGTCTGACGGTTCTACTTACTAATTTTTTCGTGGGCTCGCTTTGCCATAAACTTCCAGAGCCCTATCGAAGCAGCATCCTTGGATGTGTGTGCGTGAGTGTGTGCGAGTGTGTATGAGTATGTGAAAGTGTGTGTTTGTGTGTGTGTACGATTGTGTGTGCGCGTGTTTGTGCTAGCTTCTTGGCCGTTGGATGCCTTCTGTGCTGCGCGTCGTGAGATGCTGTCGTTATCATTAATTTGCAGCCTGCTTTTCGTAATAATTTACAAAGGATTTTCTTCACGTTTCCTTGCTAGTTTTCGGCAATTCTGGAGCAAGTTTTTAGGTTAAGTTGTCATTATATCCGCTTACAAAGACAAATTTGTATATGGGCATTTTTTATAAAACACTATAAAAATTGCTGCACATATCTCAGTGGACATAGTCAGTGAATGTGCAAAAATATGGTCCCGCAGTCTTCTTTAAGAAGACAATTTTGTTTACAAAATCTGTCTGGGTGTTCAGCAAATGCCTTGATGATTGCTGTGTGAATATATTTGTACTATTTAGAATCGCTGCAAACTTCTCAGAGGTTTCGACTCGAAGATTCGACTCGAAGATAGCGCGATTCCTTGATCACACGGATGACGTCAAATGGATAGGAGATCGAAATTCGATCAACAGTGCCAGTGCGGTCTAGTGATTTTAATTTGCATTTGCATATAAAAAAATTCAATCTGTCCAACTCAAAAATATGCACAGCATACATATGCCATAAAATGGAAGAGCAAAGTAAAGCTTATGTGGTCAGCCACAGCCAAACGGGCGGCAAACAAGCAGTTACACCTGCACAATTTCCCGCCAAGGACATCATCAGTTGGCAAAGGTAAACAATTATGGCAGCACACTGGGTCGACTCAGTGACTGCTTGCAGCTGGTTGCCTCTAGATAGCAGACAGCAGACAGCAGACAGCAGACAATAGACAGCCGACAGCCGACAGAAGACATATTACTTATCGACAATAGACGATGCCAAACATTGATTATTGTTGCCTTGTGCAGTTTTAACTAAAATGCATTTGCTGCCAACGGCTAACGGGGCGCCAGCGAGGCAGTGCATTCAGGTGACTTCAGCTGCCAATAACCATTGGCAGTTAGCCTATGCATTTGCCAACGACAGCGAGACAAAGTTTTGGCCATCGTTGAAGCTGGTGTCTTTGTTTGCATACATTGATTGAATTTGTTCACGCCATTAAATTTGCAAATTGCTATCAGCAACTTTGCATAAACTGCAGGACAACATTTTACAACACAACTCCGGACTGGTCATAGTCGGTCGTGGTGCATTGTTAATGCTTATGACTGAAGCAGCCTTTGCACAAACCGCCCACAGCCCATCTTCCACCTGCTACCTATCTACCTTCTGGGCATATGGGGTCTTTAAGCAAGTAGCAATCAGCATGGTATTGGTGTGGTCCGGCTTGTGCACCATGCATGGTCAGAGAGGTCCCAGGTCCAGTAGATAAACAAAAGCAAATGCAGTCGTGAACTTAAGCTACAGGCGGTTGCCATTCCCACAATAAGAGTGTGTGGGCAGGACAGCCAGCAGTTAAGGGCATGGCAGCCATGTGTGCAAGTCATTAACTATTCATACGACATTAGCTTCAGCAGAGCAACAGAGGAGAGCTATCCGTTGGTGGTGCACAAAATGCAGCAGCATGTGATGACACTTTTGATTTGGACTGTTGCGACAGGTGGGAAGGCCGGGCAGAGCAGGGCATGGCAGAGTGCTAAGCTAATTGCCCATAGCCTACACATAAGTCTAACGATTTGACAGATATAAGCAGGAAATTTATTTAACGACCTTTGTCTGATTCGCATTTAGCTGGCATAAACACTGCTTAAGCTTTCACAGCTAGTTGGGCACAAGCTTGGCAGCGAGACGGAGGGAAATGGGTAATATGGGGAAAATGAGGAAAATTGAGCAAAATTCAAAGCAAAAGATGTTTCACAAAAATCTCAGAAAAGTTGAAATTATTCTTCCCGTGGGACTTTCTGCGTTTTGGCCTAGCTTGAGAGTTTCGGATATGCTATACGGGATATTGGAGTCTGGCTGAGCCGCTGATGGGTGCAAAGATTTTTCCACCCAATAGCAAAATCACGAAAAATTTAAATTACCACTACAACAGGGCTCTACATGTTCATTGTCTTCTGTTATTGAACTGCCTTCTTCTGCTCTGAGGCTGGAGTGCTGTGGAGAGTATCCGGCCATGCAATATATTCATATTATATCCACTCGACAATGTTTTTGTATTATTGCGAGCTTGTGAAATTTATGATAAAAGTTATGCCGACATTCAAATGGATGCGAGTATATTTGTGGTGAAATTTCAATTTCAACTTCGAATACAATTCGAGTTGGGCATTTAGCGTTACTACAACTTTAACATTTCCCACTGAAGCCTTGTAGATTTGAGCTTGCTCAAAGTTATATTTTAATAAATGTTTTAAAATAATGGCAATGCGAGTTTAAAGCTAATTATTTGATATACCATTATCCCGTATAAACATATATATAGTAAGAATAAATATGTATCTAGATATTTATGTGTGTGTGTGTGTGTATGTGTGTGGGTAGCCCACTTAAAGCTTTATCTCCTAGGAAGCGCTCTAATTACATTTTGTCCGCCACGTCCTCGACTGCAGCCTGTATGCAGTAGAAGGGAGTATAACATCTGCGCTTTCATAGATCCATTTGCTCTGACAATTTTGCACGGCTGATTGAGTTTGGGATTGCTGTCGGCTACACTCGACTTTATCGTGCAGTCAGCTCTGTGTCCTTGCCGAAGCGTATAAATTACTTTAGTTGCATTGCGGCTTGCGGTATATCTCATTAAGTGCTGTCATATCATTTTGTCGTTGGCTGGTCAGACTCAGATGAAGGTATACAAAGAACCATTTTAGACATCTAGTCTGAAGCAAGAGCAAAAAGTGTCCAATTCGAAATTTATTATAAGCAAGTTGCGTTGCTTTAATACAATAAGCCGATGTGGACCAACCTAGTAGTAAAGTAGAACAAAGCTGACTTTTGGGTAAGAGTAAAGAGATCCCGTACTCAATCGAAAGAGCCTTATGTTGTTGGTATGTTGGATGTTGGATATTTGTTTATATGTATTCATTAGATATTTCATGCTAGTTGGTATCTCGAAGCAATGCGATTACTGTAAACTTTTTACTATACGATTGTATGTTTCGAGGAAAGCAGAGAGAATTCAACTGACGCGATTTCAGTGTCTCCGTATTGTGTGCCCCTAAGTGGCTTATTATATTTTATCAAATACACGGAACAATGAAAATGCAGGTTGAAAGTCTTGTTCCTTGTCAAAATGGGAAAATAATATTATGCTTAAATATAAACTTTGGCATTACTGCGTGGCGCCATGGCCACAGCCTTACGAGAGCAAGTGAATATCGTGTTATCCGAATATCCTAGCGCCCAACGGTTAGCTGCTGCTTCAAATAGTAAGTCAGTGATAGTTTTCTTTTAACGTTTAAATAAGATGATTTTTGAGAATAATCGATTAAAAATTGTTAATTGTTAATTGTTATAGATCTAATGGAAATGAATCATCTGATCCTGAGATGTAAATCATTTGAAGTCGACTACGTCTTCTCTGTCTGCTACATACATTTTGGGAAAAGCAGTATACCCTGCTGACTACACATTTTCAATGGGTTGAGGGCATAAAAAGGGTTCAATTTGACGGCGTGTTGTCTATTTTCTCGCTGTAGCAACAGACCAGGCAACCCTACCAGCCAACCCAACCAACCAGACAACTAACCAGACAACTAGCCAGCCAGCCAGCCAGCCAGTCAGCCAGCCAGCCAGTCAGCATAAGCATATTAGGCAGTTCCGCTATACTAGTGTGTGTGTGTGTGTGTGTGTGTGCGTGTGTGTGTGTGTGTGTGTGTGTGTGTGTGTGTGTTGTGTGTGTGTGGTGTGTGTGTGTGTGTGTGTGGTGTGTGTGTGTGTAAGGAAGGGGGGGGGGGGGGGTGGTGTCACTAAAACGTGCTGTTGAATCCAATGTGATGCTCAAGCGTGTGAAAATACCAGAAAGACGTGTTGCCATCAAATGGTTTCAATGGCGACCAGTGCCGCGTCATTTTAACCAGTTTCGCCCCGACGGGCGATAGCGATGCCAACATCCATGCCAGCATCCATTCCTTGGCGCGTGTGTTGTTGGCCATGGCCGTGCGTATTTATGGCATAAGTTAACAGACACCGGAAGTGATACATCAAGGACACGCGTGCTTCTACGTATATTTTCTGCATACACGTTTTGAATTAACCTCAAATCAACTCATATTTTACGTTGTTCATAACAGAAAGAAATTTTTCAATGCAATGGAAATGATAAATTTGATTTCTGTTCAAATGTTATCTTTAAATAACTAAGGATTTTTGACTTGGTCTTTAGCTGGTCATCTGGCTGATAAAAAAAAAAAAAAAAACTGTGTAAAGGGACTTAGCTGGAATAGCTAAAATACTAAAATTTCTCTCGGTCTCATTTGCTTAATTTTATTTTTATGCTTGGTAAAGTGGAGGCTCAATGGTTGTGTAGTTTTGTAAGAGTTTTGAAAAAGGTCGATGTAGTAAAGCGTTGCTCACAGTCCCTATAAACAGATTAAACAAAAGATCTTACGATTATAATAAAAACTCAACTGCATGCGTCAGATAAACGGAATGCTGCGCCAACCCTGAAAAGTATACATATATACGTGCTGACGCCGGTACGTTGGCCTGTTCATCAGATTGTCTGATATTTATATAATTTCCTTACTATCAATAAATATTTCAACTTTTGCTTGACTTACTTCTGTATGATGATTCTCGTAATGAATACACAGATCTATCAATATGTATGTATATCATATTTGGGATACCATTGGGACAGAAAAGTTAATTCAGATCGTATCTGAGTCATTAATTGTTCGTCCTTGCAGGTTAAGCTTTACTTTTTCATATATCATATATCATACCTTCTACCTTGATTGAAATAGAGTAATTACTATAAACTTATATTTGAGTTTGAGATTGAAAATTGCTTATGCAATGGGACTAGTTGGCCATGAGAGCCTGACTGCCACCAGCCATGAGTTTTTCCACAATGAAGTCTGAAGTAAGCTGAAAGGCTTCATCCCATACATTTTGCATATCCGTTTAACACTTTTCACGTCCTGTGCCGGATAAAAAGAAAGAGCTGCTGTTGGACGTTGTATGCCGATGCTGACTCATGAAATCAGGGTCAAATGTTTTCAGCATCGTTGCGCAAAAGTTTATGATCCCTTGGTCAATTAAATCTCTTGACTGCTTGGCCAAAAAAAAGTTTCCCACAATTTTGGCAGACACCAAACTAAAATGGACGGCCGAATTGGATCTGTTAGCATGCGAGATTGAGAAAATGAAATGGGTGGAAATGCCGTCGTCGTTGTCGCTGCTGTTGGCGTTGCTTACATTTTGGGTGGTGATACTTGTCACTGGCAGGCGACAGAGTATCAAATTCAGCGACAAATGTGAGATTTTCTGCTGTGGTCGCTGCTATATACGTGTCTCCGACTAACTGTGTGAGCTTGCCTGTTTATGAGTTCACATGCATTTTTGACCTTCTCTTGTTTTATTATACCCTGAGTCCATTGAAAATCGGGGTATAATGGTTTTGTTAAATGTATGTAACAGGCAGAAGGAGGCGTGGCAGACCCCATGAATTATATATATTCTTGATCAGGGTGACGAGAAAAGTTGATCTAGCCATGCATTTCAAATACTAGAGACATGCAGTTTGGTTTAGCATATAGATATGAATATCATATTCATAATCTGAAAAGATCAATACGATTGTCCATCTAGAAACAGAATTATCAATCATCAAAGTTTTCTCATCAAAACTCATGTGGCGCAGCAACAAAGGCAGCGAGACAACAAGCCACCTGCAATGCTTACACACATACAGGCGTACAAGCATAGATCACCGTATGTGTGTGCTCGTGTTTTTGCATGTATAGTTTCTTACGCGTGGAGAATCGAAACGAAGCATTCTTGGAATATGAATCGTTCGAAGAAGGGCTCAGGGGATTTCGTAGTCGAGCAGTCTCGACTACAGCTTTCTTACTTGTTTTCTTTTTTGTTTTCTTTTTTTTTTTTTTTTTTTTTGAGGGGCAATTTACCAATGTTGGACAAATATGCCGCTTCGAGGTTACTCGCCTGTTTTATGTGTGCCCTTTGTGTTTTGACACTGGCCTCCTACACAAGTTGTTGTCCGATCCGGACGTTTAGTAAGGCAACATAAATTACCCCTCGATGGGTTGTTGTTGTTGTCATAGTTGGGGACGCTGAACGTGTGTGCTTGGTCCATCGTTGGCAATAAACATTTTGACACTTCCCTTAAAACCATAAATGTCAGTCTGCGTTGAGGCTTAGCCAAGTTTAAATACCTTTGGACAGATTAAAAGTCTCGTTAACCAAAATGTTTGCAGCTCTCTGCTTGTTGTTTATACTTACGAATGTAATGTGCACAATACCGTGCATATGCGTAATTCGTAGAGCTTCATTCCTTTTGCCCGCTGAGGAACTGTTTCGTTAGCTGCAGGAATCATTGAAGGAATAAATATTCTAGTCTATTTAGCAATTCAAGCATTCCATTTCATATACCAATGGAACATGTAAGTAAGACTTAGACGATACAAATCAGTGAGAGTATTTGTAAGTCAAGATGTTTTTTAATTGCTAATTGTAGTTCTGGCATTAGGAAGGGAATATGCATCGTACATCGTTAAGCCTTCTGTGCGTTGAAAAATCGCCATACATTAAGCTTGAGGGTCACTTTTAATTACTTTTGAGAAGGTCAACTTTAATGAGTGTCAATGTGCTAGCCGGTCCGACAGCTGCGTGGCCATTTGCCAAGCTTAAGATAAAATCGAGCATGTGAGGAAGCGGCCAATATTGATCGCCCGATTGGTCAACCCGAAGCTGGGGTAGAAACTTTTCATATTTGGTGGGTAATTGGTGGCTTTTAGTGTTGTGCAAGAAAATGTTCTTTTTTTTTTTTTTTGGTAAAAAGGTTTATTTTATTTTATTTAAACATGCTTTCTACTACTTAATTGGCAGCTTAGCAAGTTGAACAACAACATGTTCAAATGAGGTTATTCTAAAGTCAGTAGAGCATTCGTACATAGCAATAATAAATATTGAGACTAAAGCATAAATTGATCAATTAATGTGCATGGTATCATCAAGTCGGCTATTCCCATGAAGAATGTACATGTTTTTCAGCTTTGGTTGATTTTAAATTTGCATGCCAAGGCTGAATTAAATTGCAACTATGGACCTCTACAGAGCCTCTTAAGCTGATAAGTAGGCTACAAAATTTGAATAAAGCAGAGTTTCGTTGTATTGCAAAATATGTTTTTCTTGCGAAGTGTGCACGACTACCAGATACCCAGTCTGCCAATCTAGCGCACTATATTATCATTTACAGATACTTGAAATATTATATTCTATATTTTCTAGAGCTGAACTCTTTTAAGGTTGCTTCATTGCTGTGATAACTTACAAGTCAAACGCTCGATTGACATGTTAAATAGTCAGGAAAATCAAATTAAAGGTTCACTAACTTATCTATTATCCCTCATTGAGGCTAGTTTATCTACATATAGAGAGTTTCCACATCCGTTTTCATGTGTGCTGCCGTTAGTATACTGATTTAGTGTAAACTTCCGGAGCGGGCACACCCAAGTTTGGCTGTTGCATTAAAGCACGAGGCATGCCGGACGTTGCATTTTGAATGTATTTATGTGCGTGTGTGCGTGATTGATCAGTGCTTGGTATTTGGATATAAGAGTGTCATTAGCCACACAACAGACTACGCACAATGCGTGAATAATTGGCCACGACAGACGACGATAATTTAAATTGTTAATGCCACACTACCTGGCTTATATCCCCAACACGCTTCATCAAAAATTTGTATACTTTTTCACCACTGGTCTGACCCTATGCAGTTCTCTCTCTCCCTCTTTCCCTCTCTCTCTCTCTATATATATATGTATATATATTAGTGCTGTCAGCTGCTTATCGAATAACTGGACAAATGAAGGTCTCTAGCGCAATTGCGATGCAAAATAGTTAAATAACTAAAGATATGACATACATTGCACATATATTCTTCGTTGTATCGTCTTTATTGGCCGATATATTTAAAACTGTTGAAGATTCAGCTTCACTGCCATCAAAATAACTTTATCAGGCTAGCCTAAATGACTATTGACAGATAGAGCGGTGCTGCTTGCCATGAAAGGTAATGGGTAAGCGAATATATAAGGGATAGATGTGTTGGGAAAAAGGCTAAACGAGCAGTACTGATACGTTTATGTACGTGTAGGTAATTTATGCACATTGCATTCTAGCAGATAGACTGTCAGGGGAGGAAGAGAAGGTTGGTAAAGCGGACTGGGAGGAGGGTTCGCCACAGGCGTTGCAGTTGGTGTCCGCGTCGGCATCGGCGTCGGCGTCCGCGCTGGTGTTGGCTTTGACTTTTTGTCACAGTAAAGATTTATTTTATGGCCTATTGTTGCGACCGTTGTTATTATAACTTAATAAGCGGCTAATTGTTGTTAATCAATTGTTTAACAGTTTACAGCTTGTTATTGCCAACGTTGTTTTTGTTGGCTGATGGCGTGAATTATTTGCATTTTTGCAGATCCATTTAACTGGCTGGCGGCTGGCGGCTGCCTGCTGGCGCCTGGCTCGCATACTTTTACATATACACATATGAATACGTACTATTGTGTTCACTATTAGTGTTTTTGTTGGCCAGTGCAATTGTTATTTTTGTGCGCTCGTTTTAATTGCAATTGTTATGCGCTTTTGTATTTGTATATATTGTATGCGATGCGCCGCTGATGTTAATTTTTTTTTTTTTGAGAGCTCTCCTCTTTTCCTCTCCATTCGTCACCCCCTTTGCAGTGGCTGTCACACACAGACACACACACACACATGTGTATAACGCGCCCAAAAGTATGCTATAGCGGCATTAAAATTAACGACAGGCCTGCCACAACAGTGGCTGACTGCAGTGATTCTCCTGCTTTATTGTCTGTTATAATTAAATCATTTTATTTTGTGCATTTAACAATTATATGTCACCTAGATTTGTCAGTCCGTACGCGTATTCAGTGTGTAAATAATATAATCATTATAATGTTCTTTGTTTGCTGCACACTATTTAAGGTTCGACTTTCAGGCTTTCAGGATTAAGTACGATTTTAGTCGTCTGAATTGATGTATGCTTGCATGTTTGTGTGTATGCACAATCTCGTACATGCCATACAAATGCACATATATGCGCGCGTTAACAAGTATGTAAATAATCATTTATTAAACGAGTCATAAATGTTAATGTATGTATGCATACAGAAATGTAAAGCCCTCGGATTGCATTTAAAGATTTGTCCGCCTCACATACATACATATATGTGAATTATATGATTTCTATACACAACAAAAGAATTAAATAAATTTAAAAATAAATAAACATTTACAAGAATAAATAAAATAATAATCATAATAATAATTATAATAAATTGCATTAATTTCCTACGAAGATTAAATTCAGCTAAATGCAGATTGCTCCGGCACTTAAAGTTGATCCCAGTCAACGTTTGGCACCCATCTGCCTCACACACAGTTTGGGCCACGTGAGCCCTGAACCTGCAACACCTTAAGAAAGCAGTCTGAGGTAATAGCAGAGGTGGGCATAGCATTCAAATTGGTGCTTGCGACGCTACCAACAAGAAAATTATCTTCAAGTTTGGTTTACCGTCCACAAGACGAATGAGTGGGTCTAAAACATGTTAAGTGGGCTTTGATCAGGGTAGCAGTTGGGCTCCTCGGACTGACACGGTGACTGGCTGCTTCTATGCCTCAGGTGCTTTTGGCTTCTGGCTTCTGGCTCCTAGCTCGTGGCTCGTGGCTCCTGGCTCTAGCCTAGCAAATCGTTGTTTTCTTAATTTTCAGACGAAAAATTTGCACGTACTTAGAACAAACGGCAAAGTTTTGGGCATTTTGTAGGCAAGCTGCTTGCTGCCCTCATATTACCCTAGTTTGGACACTAATGAAATTACGGCGCTGCTCTAGCTTAGGTATGTTGGCTGTATCCCAGCCCAACCCACACCCAATTCTTCACTCGCTGTTATCTTGAGCGATTACAATCCATCTTTTGTCTACCAGGGGTACGTGGCGTTGTTTTTGTTGTTACTTCCACTGCTACTGTTACTGCTACTTCTGCAGTGGGCTTGAGGAATAATATTTATATTTATGCATGTGTGTGTGAGTGTACATAAACGACGCAGCCGCCAGGACTAGACCGAAGCTAAGGTCTAAGTCGACATGAGTTACAGTTGCCAAATTAAACATCACCAGCATAAAATTTATGATAGTAGACATTAAGCCAAGCACTGCCTGGGACGCGGCGCACAAACAAATTTCGCTATTCACCTTTTATCCATCCACACTCTTCATTTTACAAGCATACAGAAATATGTATGTGTGCGCAAAACAATACCACATATATCAGTGGTAGTGCACATAGGTTGTTGAATGCGCGCTGCCCAAAATACCGTCACATTACTTTTACCGTCACTTATTACGAGTTTCAACTTTACTTATGTATTTTGTCCTCTTTGTTCCGTATCATGTGTATCTCGAATGATAGGGGAACGAAGCTAAATTATGACATCTGCTGAATGTTTAAAAAGAATTCTCTGTCAGCTCTTCAGTTCAATGGCTTTCATAACAGACATATTTATCTATAATACGAAAGACATGAAGTTAAATCAAGCAGAACAGAAGTTGGCAAATGCATAATGGGAGATTTGTTGCTTTCAAATTTGATTAATTTCATTAATTTTGATCTGTGCCTGATATGCCACTTATAGCTGGTGTAATACTGCGTCTCTCCTTGTTGGAAAAATAAACAACGTTTACTGGCGAACTTTTTATCGGTAATGCCAACACTGCCAATACGTGCAGCTTATTTTGATAGTGAGACACTTTTTAGGTTTTACAAGGCGACTGGGTGAGGCGAAAGCTACTGGTTCAAAATTCTTAACGTAATTAAAACAAGTTATACTGCCATCTTGAAGACTGGCGTATGCTCCCGCCTGTATCCTGTCTCTTGTGTCCTGTGGTGAAACTAAAATTTGGCACACGGCGTGGCCGCATCAACGAGCATCCTCTAGATACCGTACGAAAAGTATATGTACCGAACGAAAGCAAAAGACGCTGTGGACGGCACCGAATAGCGTCGCGAGAACAATGGAAATTACGAGTTTCAATTTGTAGAAAAATTTATTATATCCATTAACTAAATGGGTTTCGGAATATCTACAAACGGGAAGCAAGGTTGCCACCACCAACACCAACGCCACCAGCATCGGCGCCGCTCTTGCCAGCCAAGGTGGTGTGTTGTGGTGCGGCCTGTGTAAACACGCATCAACATCAGAAGCCGTTGCAGACACAGCCTAGCCACATGGACCTTCCAAGCGACAGCGTAAAATGTCAAAATTTTTGAATGGTTTTGTTGCAGCTGTGCCATAACTGAGACCTGACCCTTTGCCCCTGTCTGCAAGAGGTCGAGTCGCAGGCAACCACAAAGCCCTTAGGTACCTTCCCCCTTTGTCCTGTGTCCTATGCCCCGGCTGTACCCCTATTGGTGTCCGCTCTCGACTTTGTCGTTCGTATTGTGCCTGCCACTCTGCAGAAGTAAATCATCGACCGCAATATAAACTTTTATGCTTGGCTTATTTGTTTTGTCTGTTTGTTTCACTGCGGCGGTTTTCTTCTTCATGATTTCGTCTTTCTGGTCTTCCTTATTTCGGCATTTGTCTTTGAAGGTCGCCAGTGTCCTGTCGCTCGGTGCTTAATAGCGTTTTGCATGACGACTCCTGCAGCCGACATGTTAATACGTTTTGTGGCCACCATTGCAATCACCGTTATGTCCTCTATTCACACATATGTGTGTGTGCTGCGCCAAATACAAGACAACGATTCATATTCACTTCGACTACTCTGAGTGTGTTAGTGTAGACTTATATTCCAAGCTTCCATTATAAACTTTTTCAAATTATTTATTTTGTTAGTAGTAGAGGCTATCAAAGTATCATCATGAATATAAAGAAATCCTAATTGCTGTAACAACTGTTCTTCACTGCGGCATTTGGCTTCAATTTCAATAAGCCGCAAGATGTCACGCAGTTGAGAGCAGCTTCCACTCAACGTGGTCGGTGTGTTGGTCGGTCGGTGGCTGGCTGGGTGCATAAAGCTTTATCGATACATTTGCACAATTTAATTTAACCGCGACTTTATTGCTTTTTGCGCTGGCTTTGGTGCAGTCGTGCCGACGCCTTTTGATCTCTCCATCTCATTAATATGCACGACAACAGAATCAGTTTGAGTTTAGATAATTTTGACTTTAACTGCGCGAGGCAAACTTGAAGCAGGGTAAACAGAAATCCAGCTTTGAGAGCGAGCAGTAAAAGTAAACCCAGAACCAACAACAACAGCAGCAGCAACAACAATAATAATAACAACAACAGCAACAGCAACAACAATAACAATAGCGACATTGACATCAAAATCAACCGACTTCACTTGGTAGAAGGACAAAAACAAAATAAAACATTGCCAGTTGATTTTAAATGAAAACACACGTGGCTTACATCTTTCGGCTTACAGTTACAATCTGAACAATCCAGAATCGTCTGAACGGTCTGAACAGCTGGTGAAAATAAAGTTTCGCCCTCTGATTGAGGAGCCTGTTCGTGGTCTTGCCAGCCTGCCAGTCTGCCGCCTGCCTGCCTGCCATTGCCATTGCCATTTCAATAAGGCAATGCTTAAGATTTTCAATTTTCGTTTGTAATCAGCAGTTTGTATTTGTTGTATTCAACCAACGCGTTGTACGCATACACACATACACACCAACTACCGCACCACAGGTGTGACAAAAGTCACTGCAAAGGTGAAGCTCGAAAATGCAAATGTTGCCCATACGCCATGTTGTCGTTGTTTGAATTTTAATTTTCGGCGCCACCAACTTACACTGCAATTGCGACGGCAGCATCAGCAGCAGCAGCATCCATTTCACATTTCCCATTTCGCATCTCGCATTCGCACACTCAAAGTCATGTTCGTCGCTTGCTCATTGCAAAATAATTTGCATAAGTTGCGCTCCACTGTGCTCTGTGGCACTGCTCGAAATTGTGTTTATTCTCTTATCCTTTTGCAACTTGCAGTTTTCGCTTTGAAATCTTTTTTGTTTGCTTGTCGCCTAACAATTGAAGTGTAATTTGTAAGTTTCCTTGGTCTTCGATGCGGAGAATGATTCTGCCCCGATGGGAGACGCAATTAACAGTGCTAGGTAGCGAGCCGAGAGCCGAGAGACGAGAGCTGAGAGCTTGGGCCAAGCTATGCGAGGCTAGTTAAACCAATTGCTGTTGGTAAAATGAAGGATATTAGGTCTTGTTTTCAAACGGATGTTCGTTGGTTTAGCGGTATCGATTTTAACGACTTTGCACTTTGGCTTTCATTTCCTGAAGTTAATTGGAGTGTGTGTCAAATCAGTTTGGATGTATCTTTTCTTTTCCCATTGGCGCCTCTGGCTGCAGGTAACAGATCACAGGTCGGCTCTTCGATTGCAGCAATCTAACTTGTTTGACGGCTAACGGTTGACATATGGCAATTGCATATCCTGCACAGGCAGGTCAATCGTGCTGAACCTCACATCCAATGTGACAGAGTGACTTAAATATTTATTGAATGTGCCACAAGAGAGAGCCTCGGATTCGGGCATGGGTGCTGACACTGTCGCCGCTAAGTGCTTCCACTGGCAAGGCCAGTCAAGGTAAAGCAACGCAAGCCAAGTCTCAGTAAGGCAAGGCAACAGACATAATCATGGCACAATTGAGAAGGCAAACAACACGTGCTGGATGTTCGTTTATTTTATATTTTTATTTTTTTATTTGTATACCCTGAGCTCATTGAAAATAGGTGGGAGAGGTATTATGTTTTTATTAATATGTATGTAACAGGCGCAATGAAGTCAAGTGACTTTTAATAATCAACAACAGTTGAGTTTTCAGTGTATCAGTATAACTCTGTATGTGTTTGTTAAAGTATTTTGTGAAAGAGCTGCACAATATGAAATTCAGCGTATTTCTTAGTCGGTCATCCTAACTATTATAGTTCAGCATTTATGAATTAATTAATTAATTTTTTTTTTTTTGTAGGGTATGAAATCGCCATGGATATATGTAGATATTAGATAAGTGGGAGCAACAGATACAGCTTCGGATGTGTATGCTGGGCCGTTGGTAAACGTCTACAAATTGCTACAGACGGGTTGGTTTAGTCTGAACATCGACAACTGTTGCCATTGTAGTGTAGCTTCTTGCCTGTGTATATATGAGGAACGTTGGGTGGCTAAGCGCCGGATGACGGGGGCTCGCAAATGAACCTTGAAAAGTCATCATTGATACAGCTCTGGCAGGGTGACAGTCAACGACGCGTCGGCTGTCTAGCTGGGCGACTGTCTCCACTTTCCGACTGGAGGCTGGCATATAGTAGACCAATGTATACACATCACGTACGCGCCCACTCCATGGATGGCCACACAACCCATTACGTTTTCACACACACACAGCGAGAGAGAGAGAGAGTGAGAGAGAGAGAGAGAGAGAGATAAAAAGAGGGACATGCAGACAGTTGTCTCAGTGGCAATGTTTACTTTTTGCCGTCTGTTCGGCTCTGCCGCGTGCGGCGTCTTATTGGGTTTTACCCAAAACCCATTTAATAATCTCATTTTGCCACAATAACAGAAAATATGATTTTCATTCGCAATCACAATCTGAAGCGCCGGGGCCACGGCCACTGCCATCGCAAGGGACATATATATACATATGAAAATATATACGAGTAGCAAGAATAAGGATGGGTATAGAGATATGTATGGGGACCAAGCGATTGCGATTGCGAATGGTAGAGGGAATGGGAATGGGAATGGGAATGGGAATGGCAATGGGAATGGTGCTCTGAGCGGTAAGTTCAACAAGTAATTGAATACGTACGTGCCGAGCATTTTCAATAATGAAAATTTTCCTGCCGTTATTTATTGCGTGTTATCCTTTTTATGAATCCTATTAGTGGAATTACTTTTGGATTATACCTATTGTGCAACTGACTGTCATACCATTGGACAGCTGACGAGCCATCGATTGTTCTATGAAGATGCTTTAATAATTTGATATATGTATGTCTTGAGTAATGTTTATTTAGTTATACGAATATTTGTAGCTCCACGTGTAACTATTTGGTTGACAGCTTGCTTAGTTTTCAGTCAGCGTTCTTGTCTTCGGTGATTTGGCCGGACTTACAGCGGTGTCATGAACATATGATTGATGTCATTCTTGCCAGGAATATTGGCCAGGCACCAGGTGGGTCCAAGGCGACCAAATTGCTTAGCTAATTAGGATAAAATTAGGGCTCGTCCCGCTTAAGAGAATCGTGTCTGTCGCTTGAAAATAGATAAACAGGCATAAGTAGTTTGGCATAAGGTTTCTGTATCGCCGCAAGTGATAACCGTTCCTTCTTTGGGGCACGCCGTTTGAGTTACTCGCAAATTGCCAGACGAAAGCACAATTCATATTTATTTATGTAACTCTCATTTTGTTCAATTTTATGGTAGATCTAATTAATTTGTTTTTAATTCAATTTAAGTTAATGCCTTGAATAAAACGAGTGCCAGCGGTTCCAACTGGCTCTTACTCTTGCTGCTGGCTTCGCGCCCTCCATCCTGCCATCCATCTTTGGCTTCCCCTTCGCTCTCATTTTCGCATTCTCCCAAGCTCCCATGCTCTCACTCTCTCATACTCCATGCATCATCTTGTGGAGAAGTCTTTGTTGTTGCTTTTCGCTTTGCAGAGCAGCGTTCCGCATTTACTCGAATAAAATGGCGCACATTTACGCTGTTTATTGGCCTTAATGCCGGCTTGCAAACGAAATTTACATTTTAAAACAGTTTGCTGTGCTTTCTACTCCTTTATCCCTCCTTTGCGGCACTCTCTCGCCATTTGTTTCAACATTTTCATTGGATTTAAGTGGAAATTCATGTGTACAAAAATTTGCGGCAGTAATTTACGGTCAATGAGCTCTGCAAAAGTTATTCATACGCAGCTGGTTCTGTGGAAGTGAATATTACAATCGCCGTTGCTTTCCCTTCTCATTGATGTTTTATGTTCCCTGCCTCGTTTCTGGCCTGGCCTGGCTGGTGTTGTTTTGGCCGCGGCTGACTAATACCCGAATTGCCTCTACTATTCACTTATTACCACTAATTAATCGATCTTTCGACCACCACTGCACGCATTGCATTTTCATTGCATTTTTGAGCTTTAATCGGCTAAAATTCGAATTTATCGATTTCCCAGCATCACCTTTAAATGTCCGGCCTCGTGAAAAAATTAATAGCATCAACCTCAGCTTAATAGCCACAGTTACAATCACACCTACTGCCACTTCTTTGCCCATTGCCATTTTCAACGCCATCGCCATCGCCAACGCCTTCGTCACCATCATCATCGTCATCATCGTCATCGTCAGAGTCATCGTCAGAGTCAGAGTCGCCTGTGGCCAGGTCTCAGCTCAAGGTAAACACATTTACCCATGCATTCATTAATACGACAAATATTTGCGTTGCCAAACGCCGCCGAGAAGAGTTGGACATTTTGGGTAAATAGAATTAACAACAAAAGCTGACAACCCTGCATACCCGTCCAGACCCGGATCCTCTAAAATACTAATTTTAAAAACTGGGTCGCGGCCTGCTTTCCCTTAATAACTGCCCGTTAACTGACCAAATGTGCGTGGGACTGCAAAACTGACGAGAAGCCAAAAACATCAGCAAAAACATAACATCCGCGCCTTTAACGGCAATGGTCTTCTTGCAATGATCAACTATTCTTGATACTTGTTCGCAAAGAAAAATATTCTATTAGCTTTCTGCAATAGCCAATGATCAATGATCGTTCACCTAGAAATATGGAATATATGATATTTAACAAGTAAGAAAGCTGTAGTCGAGACTGCTTGACTACGAAATCCCCTGAGCCCTTCTTCGAACGAATCATATTCCAAGAATTATTCGATTCGTTTCTGCACGCCTAAGAAACTATACATGCAAAACCACGAGCACACACACGCTTGTAAGCATATATGTGTGTGAGCAATGCAGGCGGCTTGCTGTCTCGCTGCCTTTGTTGCTGCGCCACATGGGTTTTGATGAGAAAACTTTGATGATTAATAATTCTGTTTCTAGATGGACAATCGTATTGATATCTTCAGATTATGATTATGATATTCATATCTATATGCTAAACCAAACTGCATGTCTCTAGTATTTGAAATGCATTTTTTTCACATTTGGGGGTGGTGGGGCGAAGTGGGGACCGGAATCCAAAATCTGACAAAAACCGAAATTGTATTTAATTAGTATCTATATATATGGAGAAGACTCGGAGACTCTAACTCTAAAGATGAATTAGCTAGAATTTTATAACTGGTTCCCGATAATTTCGTTTATCGATAACTTTGCAAATATACAAGTTATCGAATTTCTGAAACAAACTCGTACTGCGCGTGCAATATACGGACCTAATACAAAAAGAATGAACTCTCTAGCTTTTGTATCTTCGGAAATCGACGCGTTCATACATACGGACGGACGGACGGACAGACGGACAGGGCTAGATCAACTTTTCTCGTCACCCTGATCAAGAATATATATACTTTATGGGGTCTGCCACGCCTCCTTCTGCCTGTTACATACATTTAACAAAACCATTATACCCTGATTTCCCATTTTCAATGGACTCAGGGTATAAAAACATATAAGTATACATTCGCGTTGTCGATCAATGCTTGTATATTTAAAGATGGTTACGATTATTTTAATTTGAGAGAGAGAGAGAGAGAGAGAGGAGAGAGAGAGAGAGAGAGAGAGAGAGAAAGGTGTGGTGGGAGTGGGAGTGGTGAGTGGTGAGTGCTGGCTGTCGACTGCATTCATGTTGCATTGCCACATATGTATGTATATGCCACAGGCGTTGACTTATTGGTCTGCCGCACAGGTAGCGCATACATGCGAGGATGCACGTGTGTGTGTGCAGGTTCATGTATTTATAAATGTTCGTAAGGACAAACGCATATGGACGATGGCGATCCGCACCCAACAGCTGAGATTCTATAGCTCTAGCTATGCCAGCGATCGTGCTGCACTAACAAAGTATTACTGCAGTTGGATTAATTGTATTTGTATTGTCTTAGATTACTCGTTTGTTGTGATAAATGACAGGCCTTTGGCAGTACTGCCTTTTAATACTTCCCGACCTTAAAGCGTAATGTCAGCATATATATATATATATATAAATCGACCGATATTCATGGCGCTAACGTTGCGTTGTTTTTAGCTGTGAGTTTTAATCCCCTTTGGTTATTGTATCAGTAGTTATTGTTGTTGCAGAAGCAGCTACGTTGTTG
This sequence comes from Drosophila antonietae, assembly GCA_030914385.1. Classification (NCBI taxonomy): domain Eukaryota; kingdom Metazoa; phylum Arthropoda; class Insecta; order Diptera; family Drosophilidae; genus Drosophila; species Drosophila antonietae. The sequence goes on from JAUESO010000617.1 coordinate 6,046,435, forward strand.
TTATTGCTGTTTTAATGGGAAGCACAAACGATGGTAGGTAGTTTCTTTAACGGGATGTGCATGTTGTTGCTTTTATTGCGCAGTTTGGCGTTGCTGCTGCAGCTGCTATCGTTGTTGTTGTCTTCATTCATCAGAATGGAACCTTGAATAATTAAAAGCAGTTTCTGATTACCTACCACATCGTTATACGCTCACAATCACAATCTATATACACCAACTCACTCCCCCAGACAAAGACCATACACACACACACACCACATACACATATCTACATATATTTAAACTCTCATAGATACACACATACACATGCACATACACACACATATATATGTATATATACATACCTCAATGCACGTAACGGAAGGAGGCTGCTCTTCTGTTGTGTGCGTGTCTCTAATTAAACGGCAAACAGGATTCGAGTTGAGTTGAAAGCGCAACGAAACAGGAAACGGAAGCCAGTCGCCATGCAAACGGCCAACCTACACACACACACACACACTCTCTCTCTCACATACACACAGGTTGCGTTTGTTGACGATGGCTAAGCAGCTATAGACGTGGCGTCCAGTGCAACAGTCCGTGTGACCCCCGCAATGGTAGTTATTGTTATTGTTGCTTTTGTTGTTTGTGTTGTGGCAATTTACGCCCAGCTCATTTTGCCATCATTGTATGCTTGTCTACAATTTTAATATCTTTTTTTTTTCTTTTTTTTTTTTTTGTATCACCTGCCAAAGTACTGTCAAATGTCCTTTCACTTTGTCTTCCGACGGTTCCCCATTGTGGCTGAAACCTTGGTTAACAGGCCACAAATTAGGTAATTCGATGTGCATTGGGCCAAAACACAAACCAATGTTTATGTTCGCATGTTTGCACAAAAGTTGTCATGCATGTAATGCATAAAAGACATATATGAACACAGACATACATATATATGTAGGTATTTCCTTATTGGAGCCTAAATCATTGTTTATTACGACCCTGAAGTTTATCGCTAGCTTATAGAATCGACATTGCAGTGTGCTGATTTGGATTATCATTATGTATTCACAGATTTTCTAACTAAACATTGCAAAATATTTTAAAGTTAAACCTCTTGAACTTTGCATTACTACAGATTGGATATTCTTGGCCCGATGTTAGACTTTCTGTTATCTCCGGACGGTTACCTATAGCTTGCTTTAATAAGGCTAACAGACCGATAATAAGGCCAACAGACATATATATATATATATATATATATATGTATATTTATATATACAGCTCTATTGCTGCTGTTATTCGTTTGCAAAGATCTCAGTGTATTGTGATTGTAGATGCATCTGCTTTTGCATCATATTATTCTGTGGGTTGTATATCGGTTTACCCAAATGCAAGCTTCAGCATTACCTTAAGGAATCAGTACTGCTGTGGCCAGTACAACAGACGTCAGCCTCTGTCAACGTGTCGAACGTGGGTCAGAGCAAGCAACTAGAAAATGATTAGTGCAGTGGCACACCTTAACTTTATTAAGTTACTGTCTTTTACGAAGGGAAAGAAGTATATTTTGCGTCCGTCAATCCGAGATATATATATTTTTGATATATGCTATTTGGATGAACATACATATAATACGTAAAAGGGACTTCAAAGGTTCTTTTCTCATAGGATATTAGCAGTCTCTAAATGTACTTTGTTGGTTTTCTACATTGAGTGAGTACTGTGCAGTCGGTTATGTTCTTCTGCTTGTTGTGATTAGTGCAACTGCTGACTTCGGCTGTGTCTGGTGGCTTAAAACAATAATCGGTCTGGTCTCAGCGCCGTTGATGACTTATGTGAAATAATTTTAACGACAAACTGTGATGGGAGGAGAGCAGCCAAATTTGACTTGGATTGACAGATTGACGTGCTATGTTGTACTTGGCGTTGTCGTTGTGGTTGCGGTGATAATAATTATGCTGAGCCCAGTAAGCCAAGTTGCTGACATTGGTGAGTATTTCCAATTATAAATTATTGCATTACCTTTCAGGCATTTGCGTGGGCTTATGCGTTAAGTCAGTTTAATGTTCTTGGCCAGGTATTTTACAAAGCTCACAGTTTTTGCACAATAATTAAGAAATAAACTGTAAAAGAATTGGCCGCTTGTCTTAATTGGATGCGCTTGAGCTGGTTGTGTGGCTCTGCTTAGTAGCAATATTCATCGTGCTTTTTGCTTATTATTCCGATAAAGCAGAGCTCTTCACCTGATTAGCACTTTAAGCACGCTAAAAACCCGGACTCAGCATGGCAGTCAGCCAGTTTTCCAGCCTGCTCAGTTGTGGCATACATTCGGATTGTCGCATTCATTAGGGAAAACAGCAGGTGATACACACCTGCTGCGCCACAGCTGCTCTAGCTGCCATAGCTGCCGTACCCAAATTATAATTTATAACAGCCAGCGGGCGTTTTGCAGCCTTAGTCTAGTATTTCTTTACTTTTAATTCTCTTATGGTTGGCACTTGCTCCGCTATTGCCACCGGAAACGGAACTCCCTGAAATGCGCGCTGAAAATTTCAAAATAATGAGTGCCTTTTGCCTCGTGCCAGGCTCTGCTACTGCTGCTGCATCTGTTTTTGTAGTTGGTAGCGTAGCTGTTATTGTTGTTGTTCTTGTTGCTGGCAGTGGGCTCTTGATTCTCTGTTGTGCTAAGCCGTCTTGGCCGCTGACTGTTCCACTTTATGACCCATTGTTGCTGTTTGCGCATTGCGATGCGGCGTCGCGTGTGATTTTGATTAAGCGCTGCTTGTTTGCGCAAACCCAAGTAAAGTAACTCGAGAAGAAACGAAATGAAAAGTGGCAAGGCGCACTGGCTCAAAGCCATTTGCCATTTGCTGTTTACCATTTGCCCCACTATGCAAGCCCTTCATAAAAAAATGTAAAATTACAGCCCACACATCCATATACAAACACACACACACACACACACACGCACGCACACACACAATGGAAATGTGTGCTACCTTTGGTAGTGCCATGATTCCGTTTTAATCCACACTACCATTGTGCGATATTACTTCCACTAATATGCACATCTGCACCCACACAAATTGTAGGTATTGTATATAAAGATATTCACTTTACTGAACATTTAGCAAAGGCTCGCTCTCTCCCAGTGTTAGCTTTAGCTTGAGCAAATAGTTTGGTCATTGCTTTTGCATTTTTGCTGAACATTCACCGACAACGAGGACACGCTTGACTGGTCAAGACGCTAATGGAACACATGAAATAATATTTTGTTGGTCACACACATGCACAGATATGCATGTGTGTATGCGTGTGTTAATATTAGCTACTGAGTCATTGGACACAACTGATCAGTTAGATGTGCGCGATAATGCATCTATCCATGCGGAAGCTGGTCAGGTCGTTAATTGAAATGGTGTCAGCATATACAGTCGAAATCGTAATTCGTGTTAATGCTATCATTGATCTACATATATCTTAAGATTTAGGGAAAATTATATATTTGGCTCCATTTGACGGGAGAGTGTTCCTATTTTCCGATGCAGAACGCGAATTCGTATTAGAAAGGATTGTTGTCTGCTGGCTGGAATGTTTACTATGCAGACAATTGCAATTGCAAAAAACCGGCTTTGAATGCATTTGTGAAGGGCCCGAAAGTGGCTGTGTAAATGGTAGTTCTGTCAATCATTTTACTCAATATTTAAGTACTTCGCCCCTCTGCCATTTCATTTGTCAAGCCAAGGAGGAGGGCCGCCTGATAAACGATCCAAAAAATGTGGTTAACACGCGTGGCAGTTAGCCCTCGAAGCTGCCGGCATTCTACATTCGGCATTTCCGGCACGCTTACAAACATATATTAAGCATGCTCACACATGTACGTATACATGTATGTATGTATGTATGTATGTATGTATGTATGTATGTATGTATGTATGTATGTATGTATGTATGTATGTATGTATGTATGTATTCACACATTTAAACACATATTTGCACACGATTTCATGCAGCCCCACATCAACACTGTACACAGGCAAGCAATGTCATGTTTGCGAGAGTGCAATAAATTTCATATGAAGTTCGTAATCGATTTTGACTTATTGAAACATTATGATTGAAAGACATTTATGAGTGAAAAGGTCTCTAGGGGATCAATGCCAACAGAAACGTTGACAGCCGTTAGTTGGTTAGAAAGCAAGAGGCGGTCTCCGCAACATGTCGATTTGGGGGAAATCGCACAATCATCAGTTATTAGGGCGACCTCGGAAGTCGTAAGGAAGCCAGTAAACATAACATAAAAAAAAAGAACGCAATGCAGACATTGGCAGCGGTCATTGTAGTGGGTTAGTGTGCGTGTTAGGCATGGGCATGGCAATAAGAGACTAAGCTACAGGATATAAGTCCGTTTATATATGTATGCTTCATTCAAGCTTGAACGGAAATCGAAAGAGGGCACTGACAATGTCTGTGGGTTAGTGTGTGTATGCCAACATCAATGCCAATTGGCGTCGAGCTGTGAACCCGCCAAACGAAAAGCCAACAAATCTTTCAAAACAAAACATAACATACCGAAAAAAAGGCAAACAAACAACAACAATAATAATATGGCTTGTTTGCCCATAGCTGAGAGCTGGGAACTGAGAACTGGGAGCTGGGGACTGAGCTGGGCAATCGTCGGGGGATCAAATTGGGCTATAAGCACGTAGATAATGTGCTCATACGATTCAATATGCGTTCAAAGAGCGCCACTCCCACAGACCTATTTCACTTAGCTGCCACTGTCATGAGTGCCACCCTCCCGCTCACGCAAGTCTGTGGCGTTCGATTTCCAGCCCAGCTCGCAGCTCTAGCTTCCGAACACTAGCACTCCTCCTTCAGGCCTGGGTCTGGCTAGTATCCGTTGTATGTGTCTTTTCATTATGTTCCTTGGCGCGCTGTCAAGTGTGTGGTTCGTGCCTCTGTAGCTTGGCTCGGATCCCCTTTAGTTTTGTTTGCCTGTGCCATGTTTTCCTTTTGCGTGTAGTTTTATTTGCGGCTCGTAAAAAATGGACACTCAACTGTTTGCTCACATTCGCCTTATTTATTTGGACCCAGTATTTGCTGGCATCCCACTAACATTTTTATTCGCTGTCAATGAATTTAACATGTTTGTTGAATGTCAAGCCTGTCAGGAATGTGAACGCCATGCCGGAGATATACTTTGTCGAGATAACTGCCTCGGTAAGGGGCCAGCAAATGTTTTTTATTCTCCTATACATGACATGCTTCTATGTCAAATTCAGTTAGGTCGGAAGGGTTAAATATTTGCATATCAATTGAAGATGCACAAATCTTTTTATATTCAAGAGGAAAACAAATTTATCTTCGCCCTTTCAATGGCCAAACAATCGATCAGACGTACTATGCTCTTCTAGTTTAAACTAAAGAAAAATCGAAAATTAAAACATATGTAAGAATCTTGTTGAGGCGGAGACTTTCCAAAATTAATATATTTTCCCGTTGAAATTGACACACGCATGCATTCTAATGAAACGCTGAGGTATAGCTTGAATGGAATTCTTTTAGATTTTTGTTGCTTAGAGTAACGTCGATAAAGCAACAAGAACCAGTCGGGCACGCAGCGAGTGAATCCTTTAACGCATAATTTACAAAGTGGATTTTAATTAAAAATACTCATGCAAACCTTAGCTATTTTAATTGAAGCTTAATGACGTCACGCCAGGGTCTCTGGCCGACACGTCGGCCCTGTAGTCGGGGGCTCAAGAAAAGTCCAACGCCGAAGCCAGCGCGAATGAGAATGAGAATGCGAACAGTAATTAAGCGTGCCAGTAAACTTAAGTTGTCTTTAAGCTAACACATTGGTGTCATGCAAAGCAGTTAATAAAAGCAAATGTACTGGTGCGGGGCGATAACAAGGAAGCACATTGTTGATAGCTAACATTAGAGTAAGCAAGAGTAATTGAATGGTATTCTCATTGATTCAAACTCTCTCTCACTCTCTCTTTCTCTCTGTCTTTCTCTCTGTTAAACAGATTTGAATACTTCAGTACTGTTTATGTAATTCTCGTCCATATACCAATTCTAATGTAATAAATATTAATTTATGCTTGTCAGCATTATGGTAATGTGCATCTCTTACATAGAGAAGATTTAAGTTCTCTCAGTTAAATAGAAATGTGAATATTGTATGATTGCGTTTGATACTTTCACCTTGTCCCTTGGTCACTTGTGACCTGATGTCCGACGCGAAGCTCGATACTCGATGCTCGACGCTCGACATCCGATAGTCAACTTCTGATTCCCAACACTCAGCATTATGGTAATGTGCATCTCTTACATAGAGAAGATTTAAGTTCTCTCAGTTAAATAGAAATGTGAATATTGTATGATTGCGTTTGTTACTTTCACCTTGTCCCTTGGTCACTTGTGACCTGATGTCCGACGCGAAGCTCGATACTCGATGCTCGACGCTCGACATCCGATAGTCAACTTCTGATTCCCAACACTAGCGAAAACCAGTCAAGCGTGCATCCACATCTACTTGGTGCAATTGGATAGGAGGTTGGTAAACGTGAAAAAGGAGCTGAGCTAATGATATTGTGGCAAATTATTTACTGTGTTGCACTCTCTCATTTTCAGTAGCTGCTAGCAGTCGAGTTCTGGTTCCCATTTGCTAGTTGAGTTCACTGGACGCTGAGACGCTATGTGCGACAAAATCGGTGGACTCATCATAAGCTGATTAGACCGCAAAATTATGTGAAGCGTGCAAACTTGGTATTTAATGAGGCTGGCGAGTTAATGAGACTTAGTGTAATGATTTCAATTAAGCAATATCAGTAGCGGACACACATTCACGCTTGATGTAACACTTTGAATGCGCACACACTCGCAGGCACACATGTATTGCCGGATTCAAATATGGCTGTCATAACCTTTGCTATGCAATTATCCCTACGTATTGTACATTTCCCGAAAAACTTTATTTTATTACATGCCCCGCTCGGATATGGGTAATAGCCGATGAAACAAGCCAGACCAAAAGGGTAACTATGATTAGTTGTCGGTGGCTGCTGCTCTTTATATAAATATATATACATGTATGTATATAGAGCTAATGTCGTGCAAAAAAATTAATTATACGACAAACGAATGGGCAAGGCATTGGCTGGGCGTTGGGTGTTGCTTAATAAACAGAGCCAGGCCATAACTGAATTTGACAGGCGACGCTATTTTTGTGGGTGCCAACATTGGGGCCTGCCCGTTTGAATGGCAGCAGTAGTAGCAGTTTCAGTAGTGGCAGTAGGTAGCACCCAGACGCAGCTTCTTTTGCAGCTGCTCTTACTGTTGTTTGACCTAACAACGCTTCGCCAGTCGACTGTTTATGTGGCTGGCGGCTGCTTTGTTTAAACTTGTGTGCAAAACTTTAACAACAACAACAACAGAAATAACAACAATGCTAAAATGCCATCATTACCAAGCGACAAAAGTTGGTCCTTTTACTGCTGCCAGCAGCAGCAGCAGCAGCAACCGCTGAAGCCGCAGCAGCAGTAACAATGGCAGCCGCCGCCAGCAACGTGGAGCACTCCTTGACTTTTCCGTATAGGCAAATGAAGTGAACGGCGTTGCTGACTGAGCTGTTGCTGTTGTTGTTGCTTACAAATAAACAACACTAGGATGCGACTACGCGATACCCTACACCACGTACAAAGCTGATGATTTATATGAGCTAATTTTCGATATGGGCCAAAGCACCATTTAAACATGATTTCTTGATCCATTTTCGAAAGGGGAATAGTTAAAATTTGGGGAACTCGCCCCATATCTAGCTTGTATGCTCTGCCAGATGGACGCGTATATAGGACCTAGATCCTGATCAAAACTACATACGCAACTTATGGGATGGGCCATGCCTTCTTATATTGACGCAAAACCCATACTTTAGGGCATTGAAAAACATATATATTTATATAAATAAGAGTAAAAAAGAAATACAGTGCTCTCGGAGTGAAAGAACGGCAAACTATGCGTACAATGGCAGCAAACAAAAGGCGCGTATCCGCACACACAGTCACAGTGTCAGAGCAAAGTTTGTACCCAGAAAAAGCCACGACGACAGTACCGATGACAATAGAAATGCGTTGGGATAAGTGTTTTTTGGGACGATGCATGAGTTTTCCATTTGATTTCCGTTTACTCCACTATTTCCACACCAGCAGGAGAGGTTGTTAGCTTAGAATGAAACAGGTGCAGAAGCCGGGATAGGGATAGGTGACCCATGGAGCTTATGTTTATGCACAGAAGGATTAAGTTTGTTTGGTCTGACCTTTCCTACTTTCGATCAAGTGTATTATGCGAAATATCTGTATTTGCATTTAGTAATGAAATAGTGCGCCTCTCATGCAAATGCACTACACTATTACTATATGTGGGCAAATATCAAGCTCAAATATCAAACTTCCCACATGACCCTATATTATATATTAATTAGGGTTGTTGAATATTTTTAAAATATCGTATCGATGATATTTAAAGTTTTGAAAAAATATCAAAATGATATTTGATATTCAACTTTAAAAATATCGATATATCGATATTTTCGATATTTTTAAAACTTTTTCCTACTTTACAATCCGACCAAAAAAAAGAAAGAATAATAAGGATAACTATTTTAATATAATAATAATAATAATGACCAGTATTAAGTACTCAGAGTTTAATAAAAAAAAAAAAAAAACGCGTTCTGATATGTGAGAATCCGTCATACGACTTCGTGAGCCGCAAACAACTCATTTTATTAGCGAAGCAAGTCGCTCCAAAGGCACCTAGCTACCAGGGGCTGATCGTAATTGATCTTCGATAGTACTGGCATAGTGGCCTTATGAGAATTCCAAAAAATTATCGGATTGCTTTCCCAAGAAGTTTGTGGCAAGCTGTGTTACATCTCAAGTTCCCTTTTCCGCAATGTGTACTTTCAATAATGACCTATTGTGGTCGTTTTCGAAGCTATCACCTTGGTCTTCTAAATTCATCATAATGTTGTTTTTTTTATAAGCATTGCCATATTTGATGTGTTACAACTTGTTTTCATTATTTTAGGGCATAAATTGCATTTTGCTGTTCCATTTTTGAAATCTGAATAATTCGTTTTAACCATTTTGATTCAGAATGTCTCACAATTTGTGTGACAATTTGTGTGACCAACGATATATCAAATATATCGCAAAAATATTCGATATTTGGGCAAACAAAATATCACGATATAAATATATTTTTTTTGTATAAAAATATCGATATATTGATATTTTAATATATATTATCAACAACCCTAGTATTAATATAGAATTCGACAATGTCTACACTCACAAAACGCTTTAAAAATGTATATCTCATTTATCTCAGTTCTTAACAACTAAGTTTTTTTTTCGCTTTTTTCTCTTTAGGTAAACATATTTAATGGTTTTGTGAAAATGTATGTTTCAGGCAGAAGGAGACGTCGCAGACCTCACAAAGTATATATGTTCTTGATCAGCACAAAAAAATAAGTTGATAAGTCCTGTCCGTCCGTCTCGTAGTCGAGCCGTCTAGACTAGAGCCTTCTTAGTTGTTTCATTTGGTTTGTAAGCTGTTCACTTTGGGATTGATTTTCGTTCAAATTTAATTGATCTTCTCATCTTTTTGGGGTTTGGCTTTGACATTGTGATGCAAATGCACCCCTAATATTGAAAGTTATTTGACCTTTTTATGGTTCAATTCAATTAAAGCCAAATGATAGTGGAACTAGGTTCGATTAGTTAATACTTTGGCCATAAATCTTTATTTGGCGGCACCAATTAAACATTATCTCTAATTGGCGCGTGCAAATGGTTGCAAGGACGAAGGTAGGGTAAATTAAGGTAAGGGTATGAAAGGTCCTGCGGCCATGCTGGCTTCTTGAACTTTTACACGTCTTATCGTTGTTATTTGGGAACAAATCGTGCTATGCAGCACAGCTCTCGGCACACCTGCTGTTTGACTTTTGAAAGGCAACGCAGACACATGCACACACACCTTTACAGGCAGGAGCCCACATACACATACACTGGGATACATGAAGCAAGTGACGTGCAGAAAGGAGCAAAAATGTAATTCGGATTTAATTGCCTGTTAACACGCACTCGCGCACAGCGGGCACCGGCAACAGCTCGTAAAAAGCGCACAAAAAGTGGCAGTCAGGTGGGTAAAATCGAGGAGGTGGGCTGAGGACAGCAGCGACAGCAATGAGTTAAAACAAGAGGAAACAGTTAAGCGCGGCACTCACAAAATGAACAGCTCGTAATTTAAGCAGCAAATTGTAGGATACCCTTTTGTTCAGCTTGTTCACCTTGTTTGGCTTGTTTAGCTTTTTTAAATGTTGGGTGAACCATGTTGGCCACGCCAGTGGGTCGATTGCCAAAAAGAGGTAAATGCACTTTGTAAACGCTGCCAGCAACTGATAAACAATCTAGTAAATAGTACGTTCTTATTTCACTAGGTGCGAGAAAAAAATGTTTAGAATAACTGTTCGAACTTACCAAATTGCCAAACTATAACAAAAAGTACCTGACTTTAATCAGACAGCATAGAACAGGTGGCATTCGGCCATTGAAGCCAAAAAAGAAGACTAGGCGAACGAAGTACCGTTGTGGGCATAAGGTGCAGATAGGCACCGCGTGATATGCGGCAACCGACATTCATTACGACATAAATTCGTTTAGTTGCTGGTCGCCCAAACATTCTGACAGGCTGAAACTGGCGCAAGCACTGCCGCCGATAAGGCACCCACACTAACACCATCAACAGCAACAGCACAAACACCAACCCCAACATCAACACCAACCAAAACAGCAACAACTTAGGCAACGACTACTAGAGCCTTCTACACTTTGTCGATGATGCCGTTACAGCACGCATAACGACAAGTGCTGCATACGCCAAGGAGTTGGCAACTTGCATTTATTACTCGTGCTATCTATAGATATATCTGTAAGTGTACACATAGAAGCCGTCTTTCCAGAGACTTCGCTGGCTCGACAAACGCCGTGCTACATTGTCTGTTTGCATGCAAATAAATTAAAGCGCGCTTTACTACCATCTACCACCTAATATCTACCACTACCATCATCATTATCATCAGCAGTAAAAGCTCCAGCACCTCTGTAACAGGGTAAATCGGCTCTAGCGGTCAAACTACCAACCATATTCTCCGTTCAGCTAGCAGCTGCAATGTGAGACTTGCGATACAAGCGTATATATTTAATAACTTAATAAATTCATTCCTCTACGGCTATATTACGTATACGAGCTGTTGGCCGCAAGGAAATATACAAATGGTTTTTATTGATGAAAAATAAGAAGAGAACATGAGAAAACAGGATTGAGATAAGTAAGAAAACTCAAGTAAAATAGAATAAATTCTATAGTTGGGACTGGCCTTAAGATCAGAATTTGTTCATATTTGTAGCCGGTATTAAAATAAAACAAAAATAAGTACGACAGCTCTACTCGACTACGAGATCCCCTCTAAAGAACTGATGTTCCACACTTCGTTTCTGTATGCATAACGAACAATACATGTAGATACATACACACACATATATGGACACTTATAGACGCAAATGCTGCGTTTTGCTGTCTTGCTTGCTATGGGCTATGTTATGGAAACTTATTTGATGAACAATTCTACTTGTAGATGAAAATCGAAAAATCTACAAAACCGATATTCCCTGGCTTCAGATTTTCAATCAGTTCAGGATATACAAATGGGAATCAGATAGTCGGAATTTATTTTTCTTTAATGGGGAATTGTCCTCTAAAACAAAGACAAAAAATATGTGTTGCTTAACGTAATTTCCTATTCAAAGTCGCTTAAGACAGTGACGTATGACTTGGTACATCTGTTTGTGATCATATGTCAGTATACATATGCGTCCCAGAGCTGCGGGTATAGTTCTTTGTATTTCAGACGGCATTGGTACAACACAAAGACTTTGCCCTTCTTTAACAGCAAGACCAGTTATCACAACAAATATGAGCTGATTCCATATTCTATGCAAATCCTATTAGCTATAATAGTGTGCCGCACTTTCGTGCATACATAATTTGTCAATTTTAGTGCAAGTTTGCAAAACGCAAGAATATTTTTAAATTCGCTACCCAACTGTTGCGCTATGAACACAAGGAGGTCGGCGCACAATGTAGAAGAGAAAGCTACGAAAGTTATGTATGTTGGCTGTTAACCGGTTTGGTTGCCGAGCTGTTTAAAAAATAAATAGGCAGTGTCATGTGGTGTTTAGTCTCTGAGGTGTTTAAATTTAAATTTTAAGACAAGCTCAATTTGAAATTAAGTAACGGGTTGAAATTTAAACTACTTAATAGCAACGTATGCTCATGCATAAGGCGGCCCCACTTGGGTCTGATGATAAAGTGAGAACAAACTAACAGTCCAGTAAAAGGAAACGGACGCACGCCTAGACCGAGCCCCAGATTCCGACCCAGACCCAGTATCCGAGCCCCATGAGCGCTACAAAAAAGTAGAAAGTTTCCATAGCTATTCATACCTATGCATGGGCGTGCTGGTTAGGTAATTAGAAAATTTTATGTGATTACTACTTGCTTGTTTAACATTTTGGGCAACATCCTTCCATCCTTTAACACACTCGCATACACATACACACACACAGAGTGAGAGAAGAGGCGCGTGCCATGTGGAAAAACATGCATCTGCGCCAATGATGCGAAGTAAAGTACAAAAGCGGCTTTTAGAATATTAATGGAATACTAAATACATATAACGTGTAAAGTGGCATGCTCACACACATACGGAAACATTAAAATGAGTGCTCGGGGGTGGTAAAAAAGACGAGCGACAACTCCAACTAATTGTCGTTATCCTGCTTGTCAAATAACATATTTTCAAGAAAATTATTTCCAACTTATGTAAATCTACAAATTTTCTACTAACTGACTAGCAACTGTCTGTGCAATAGGGCATAAATCAAAATAAATTAAACAAAAGCGAGCTTAATACACAACACAAGGATGCGAACTCGAAGTAGAATAATTCGAAGGAGTAATTGCTGAGTACTTTCATATGTCTAAATTCCATAAAAGCCTGAGCACCCCACGTCATCCAAAATTGTCAAAAAATACAAAGTTTGACATATTAGTCGAATATTGCTGTTGACAGTTGCCAGTGCCTTATTCATATTATTTACCTAATATAGATATATACGAGTATACGAGTTAACTTTTTATTATTATTATAATACTCATATTTCTCTTCCACAAAGATAAATATTTCATTCAAAATAATATTTTAAACTTGTAGAAAAAATATTCAGATATATGTGAGTGGCATTTTTACTGATTCAATAAAAGTTGTATAAAATGTACATTGCACAACAATACAAAATATGCTGGAGTACTAAGGATTGCTAGTTGAGCCTTCTTCTTCATTCAATGTAATGAATGAATATTCCCATACTCTGCGCACATAGCGCAATTAGATTGCTAAAGAGCACGATCCTATTGAGAAGAATAAATTTAAACTGAAGATACATACCTGTTTTATATAGTTGGAAATGGCGCCCAGGTCGGTCCTACATACATACACTTGGACCACCTAGTCAAAATCGCAAATAGAGTGGATAGAGTATTACGTTGTCAGCTGCAGCCGATTGTATTCATTTAGCGACATCGCTCTATAAAGCTTTGTTTGAACGGACGCCAAGCTTATACAGACTCAAATCCTTGCATTGGGTCAAAATTAGCTCGAAAAGTAACTCAATTGTCGCTCAAATTCTCTAAAACGAACTAGTCGACGACGACCGAGTGGCGTGCAGCGTGCGATACGCACGCCTTCGGATCCTCGTCGGCAACTCCCACAAATGAGCTTGGCGAGAGTCCTCGGTGTCCTCGGCGCTGCCTTCGCTTAGACGCACCCACAAAGCAAATAGCATTGAATTCAATTGAGGTGGTGCTAGAAGGCGTTAACCAACGAAGCACTCGGCTTGAGTCGTCGTCGCGTTTTGAGTGCTTTGAGTGGAAAAAGTGCGCAAAATCCTTGTCGTCGAATAAAAAAACTGTTCGTTCAGCCAATTGCAAGCAGCAGTAGAAAATATGTAGCTTTCTTTGTTAGTTGTTGTTTTTTATTTTTTAATTTATATATGTATATATTTTAAATATTTGTTTATTATTATATTCATGTATTTTTTAAATATATATATATATATATATATATATATATATATATATATATATATAGATAGATAGATATTGCTGATATGGTTTCCATATGTATATATGTATATAAATTGTGTGTAAACTTATCGTGCAAAAAAAAAAATATATCTACTTTACTAACAAGGAATATTACAATTATACTCGTAAATTTCCATTTAAAAGCATTTTTGTTTCAAATGTTATGACGCACTCTCTAAATAGCATACATATGTATATTTAACGGCAATATATTAACATCCTATTCATATTCGTATTCCTACATATCAATAGCTCTTATAGTTCATTGAATGATATTTCATTGTCTTCGTATTGTGATTAACATTAGAGTTTCGTTATTTATAGTTAGCATTTAACAACAAGCCAACATTATTAATTTGTATACTATTTTCCTCATATGTCGTTTTAGATTTCCTATTTCGTCGTTACATTAATGGTAGATATTGAGTACAAATTTTCATCTTTAGCATGTAGGAAAATGTATTTTTACATTTATGCATATTACATACGTGACATATGTAAATAAATACATCGCTCATTTTTGTTTGGACGATCTCGATATTTGGAAATATTTTTTATTCACTCCAGTTCAAGCTCAAACACACGAAGAGATGTGGGCTTGTCTACCCATAAAAACGATCCTATATTGGAAACAAACTGGGGTAGTTTAATATGATTCGGAAAATTAAATCTTGTCCTGGTCCTATCGGTCGAAAAGAGGCATCGTCTTAAATTTTATTGGGCTGATGATGTTGACCTTTGCGGGAATTGTCATTCCTAGGTGCTGGTAAGCGAGATCTCCCACTTACACACTTATTGATAACATTACATGTAAATATATATAGTAATACTTATTTGTAGACTTCGTATGTTGATATCCTAACTGCATGTACACAATGTGCAAGTGCAAGAAGCTCTCGATTTTGTTCTCGTGTTCAGTATATATATATATAAAGGGGCTAGTTGGGCTTTAGTTTTATTTATAACTGTTCACCTCTACAAATATATGAAATAATTGAAAACATATTGATTAATATTACTTGTATATAGACACACTTATGTACGTACATAGATATTATATTAGATATTGCAATTACTGTAAGCTTTATTCAGATTCTCGACAATCCCGCAGCATTGTAGATGTATAACAGAAACAACAACGGTTTCTTTGAGTGCTTTATGACCGACAACTAGTTATATAGACATAAATACGTACTTGTATATATATATTTATTTATATTAATATGTTCTTGATTTCGCTTATGTATATAGCTACAAGCAATATGCAATGCTGTATTCGCGTCGTTGTTAAAGTACAATAAATGTTATATTATTTGTTACAAATATACACTAAGTATGCATATATCTGTGTATGTTTTTATTATAATAACATATATATATATATATATATATATATATATATATATATATATTATTATTACACAGTTATATGTACAGAGAGATGTTTGCACGAGTAAATGGTATGCCTATGATATGAACACCAATTATGATGCGCTATGCTCTACATATAATCTATAATTACGTATGCATATCCATATGGTTACATAAAATAATTTTGCACACAGTTGCCCACACACGTGTGCGTGTGTATGTGTAATATGTACGTAGATGTTTCATTGGCATAATTCCAGATCAACTTATCATCTACAAACTGTTGAGTCATCGCCGGCACATATCGAATGGGGCGAGGCGAGGAACAGTTTGCCGTTAAAGCAGGCACACAGTTGGAAGACTCGATGTATGTGATCTCGATTCTGAGTAGATCCCATTATAGGAGGTTGGGCAGTACGCAAATTGGGCATAATTATCTTAGACGACTCCAAACGCAGCTGTACAGTTGAGAGGAACAGAAGAATGAAATATATTGCATTGTTGTAGCATTAGATATACAAGCATCAGCCCAACCAGAATTGACTATTCCAATTGTGATTTAATACTATTTGTTAAGATATATATTTATACTTACACTGCCATCAAGTGCACGCAACTTGACATCCTCCAGAGCTATCAATTCGATTCCTCCGGCTCGTGATTGTAAATTGATATCTTTTGCAGCTGTTATCTCTAATTGACGTGTGGGCGACTCCAGTCTGCAAATAACTCAACGAATTGAAAGATAACAAGTAAGAAAGCTCTAGTCGAGACTGCTCGACTACGCGATCCCCTGAGCCCTTCTTCGAACGAAAGCGTAACAAACTATACATGCAGACACATTCAATCAGCCACATGCTGATATACGCTTGTAGGGCATGTATGTGTGTACGCATTGAAGGCGTCTTGGTGTCTCGCTGTCTCGCTTACTCTGCTGCGTGGGTTTTGATGCGACAACTTATTTGATTAATAATTCTGGTTCTAGACGGACAATCGTAATCATTCAACGTTAATCGTTCATATTATGCTCATGACATTAATATCTATATGCCAAACCAAACTGTGTCTCTAGTATTTGAAATACATTTGTACACATGGGGGTGAATTGGGGAATTTGGCAAAAACAGAAATTGTATTAAATTAGTGTCTATATATATGCAGAAGACTTGAAGACTCTTACTCTAAAGATGGGCGAGATATAATTTTGATTGACTGATTCTCGATAACTGTTTTTGTCGATAACTCTAAAAATATAAAAGTTATCGAATTCTGAAACAAACTCGTACTGTGCGTGCCAAATACGAACCTAACACAAATGGAATGAACTCTCTAGCTCTTATATCTTCATCGACTATCTTTATCGACTTTTCTCGTCACCCTGATCAAGAATGTGTATACTTTATGGGGTCTGCCACACCTCCTTCTACCTGTTACATACTTTTAACAAAACCATTATACCCTGATTTCCCATTTTCAATGGATTCAGGGTATAATAGGCCAATGAGTTGTTCGACTTAATAATATATTTGTACAGTATCTAATCAACAGCAGTTCAAATTTGGAATTGTGTATTTGAAGATTGTTTATTTGTCTTTGACTCTAGACTTCCTCAAGATCTGCTTAGTTTCCTGACCACAGGTAGATAAAATTGAAAATAATATTGATCCTATATATGGCTGATCCTATATACGGTTAGTGAATTGATACCATTAAACCGTTCTGATAATATCGCTTATCTGGAAAATGACCTGCAGAAAAGTTTCGACAAAAAGGAAGAGATACAAAAGAACCCACCGGTCACTGGCAAATTTGTCAATGTAAACGTTATTACAAGCTCGCACGGCTGTTAATGGTCCGTACACACATTTACAGCCTCAAAAGCTCATCCCCACACGAGTTATCACCACAATATTCCAATATAGAGCCAACGATTCCCTGGCAATAAAAAAAAAATGAAATAATCAATGCCCTGGAGTGCTTTTCAATTCAGCCGTCGTCGTCGCTTGCGATGCCCATTTCAATGACGATGATGATCCGACCCTCTACCCCTCCCTCCCCACCACAGAATACACACACAAAGACTCATCGCTCATCACATTGAATGTGAATGTGCGAATGTGTGCATGTGTGCATGTTGCATGCATGCATGCATGTGTGTACGGCCGTG
Source organism: Drosophila antonietae (assembly GCA_030914385.1). Taxonomy (NCBI): domain Eukaryota; kingdom Metazoa; phylum Arthropoda; class Insecta; order Diptera; family Drosophilidae; genus Drosophila; species Drosophila antonietae. The sequence goes on from JAUESO010000617.1 coordinate 6,064,229, forward strand.
TGTAAATATTTTTGCTCTTCAACCAGCTACATACCAACACCTCTCTAGTGTCAGCGTTTTGTGTTTTGCCTGTTGTTGCTGTGGTTGTTGTTGATGGTGACGTTGTTGTTGCCGCCGCAAAGGTAATGGCGGCGTTGACAGACACATCTGAGCATTAAGAGCACGGGTTGGTGTTTTTTGTTTGTTTTTAATTTTTTATTTCTGAGATTTTGCCGTGCCCGATTAATGTGTTTGGCGTGCATACACCGACTCACATTCATTCATATTCATATACATATACATACATACATACATATATATATGAATACATGCATATGTGCATGCGGGAGTTTCTGATATATGTTTGTTATGGATTGATTCTACGAAATTTATTACTGTTGAATTTCATCACTAGGCGAAATTTTGCCGCGACATTCCAGTGGATCTCTCGTATTGAGCAACGCACTACGAGGGCATCCTTCCATTCAAGCATATTCATACATACATATCTTCTTAGACTACTAGCATCAATTCGCTTTGCACAAGGATAAGGGTATTTAGTCTTCCGGATTGTGAATTTACCCGACTATTTTACGTGTTTTCATTCATTTTTATTGGTATTCATAATAGGATTCCTTCAATTGATTAAATTACACTGACAATTTTTGAGTTAAACGAACACATTTATGTATTTATTACAGGCTACGGTTATTGCATTTAATTGTTTAAATCAATTATGATCATGTTCTGACTTGTGAAGATACCTTTGTGAAAAAATACAAGCATACATATGTATGTATATATACACGAAGTTGTGAAACTTCTTTTAGCAACTGCACTCTGTAAAGTGGGCCTTACCTGAGCTCCCGGCCTGGCTCAGCACGAATGTGAGGTGTTTGTATGGACTCCCGGAAGATAGCACCACCTTCTCCCTCGATGCGGAGCGAATGCGCTCCTATAGTGACTTGATTTCGATTTACCGAAAATAAATTTCGTCCGGTGGTATCGTTGATGCGAAAGCCGGCTGACAGACATTCAAACTTATCATGCCCCAAGAATAAATGATTCTCGAGCACACCGTTCGGGTCACGCGTATTGATTGAAAAATTACGTGAGGACTCTGTTGATGACGCCGCCAGAGACGAAGGAAAGAGATACAATTTATAGAAAGTACTTTAGAATGATGCAAAAAAAAAAAAAAAAAATGCTACATATGATTTTGTTTCTATTTAAATATGATTTTAATAGACTTCATCACAGTGTCGCAGACCAATTCAGGGATAATAAATTAAAATTAATGAAAATCTAAGTTAAACCTACATATATAATGCGTATATATCTGCATGTTGATATCAGACGAAAATTCGAACTGCTTGGCTTGACATGGTGCGAAAACCTTAAGCAGACAGCGTTGCGAATTGCCAAGAAAATGTCCATTTTATGTGACTCTGTAACGAAATGGTCTGTAACGAAATGGATTTGCAAGCGCAGAGCAAAGTCCCGTACTTTTACATGCCACCGTACATTTGCCTTCATCCGTCTTCTTTGGCTGAGCCACAGATATCGCTTATGCTGACTATCTGTAATTGTACATCGCTTGATTGCTATAGACCGCAGCGGTAACAGCTGCGATTTCATTAGATAAGATACCACCTCCGCATGGCCATTTACTCCTTGCAGGATGTTAGTGGTAACATTCATACACATATGCATATTAAATTACGTACAAACGTATGCATGGAAAGGTATGAAGTTTTTCCGGCGGCCTATCTGTGAATCTACTGATTTATGGCCCGAGTGACAACGGCACACATTTGTCGTGGACAGGTCCAGCCCAGCTCAACTGTAGAGAATTGCCCTTAGGCTGGGTAAAGGCAAATACAAATTAGCCAGTTTAAGTCGAATTCAAAAAAAAAAATTCTGACTGAGCTGATGTATGCCGAACGTTGATTTGTATCTAATTATATAATCAACGTCGAACGTACATATAGAGCAAATAGAAACAGTGCAATCGACGTAAAATCCTGACCATGCAGGTACATTCATTTGGATATGTATTAAATATTTGTGGGAAAGACTTACCAATGGATATAGGCTGTCCGTGCCTAGAGCGTATTGTCGATGCCCGTAGCATATCCATAATGACCGTCTGGCCTGTGAGTTGGATGCCACCAGGAACAATTTTCAGTTGGCCCATGCCATCCTGAAATAGCAAGGTGTACAAATCGTGGGGCTGGGGCGGTGACTTTACGTACCGTTGAAAACTCCATCACTTTGAGTATCCATAGTGTCAGCACCAAGTTTGTTATTATTAAAAGCATTAACAATAACAGCAATGTATATAGGCACTTTTTACGCCAGCCAATTAGGCCGAGATACGTTTCGATTCCATCGACAAACCCACCCACATTTTCGTGCTTTTTGGCTGCCGCGGATGAGCCACCTTTTCCGCCGCCCGACACAATAGTACGATTACCTCTCTCCCCACCTGGCCGTGTTGTCATTATTGTGGCCGTCTTAGCGGAAGCGGAGGAGGAGGAGGTGATGGCACTGCGTGGGCCACCCTCGCCGGCATTGCTACGTGCCAAAATACCCGCTTGGCCGGTCTTACTTTTTCGCGTTTGCTTGGGCGTCGCTCTAGCGGGGTGGTGGTGTCCAGTTATTGCTGGCATTGACATTGTAGTTGCTCTACAAGCTTCAACTTCTTTGTTGCCACCGGCCAGCATCGCCATCAATTTATTTGCCTGGTTCTATTCTCGTTACAGTGTCGTTTCTGTTGCCTCTTTTATTCCTTTAGGGATACACTTCGTTTGTGTGTGTGCTGCGCCGACCATATTAATAATAAAGCTGCTTTATCAACTGAAGCTAATGAAATTTGTATTTACAATTCATATATTAAAGCAATGTAATGTCGTACCTGCGAAAGAAACCGTGCGTTATAATTCAAAAGTATTATGAGCAATCAATATATTCCCTAAGACCAACGGCGTATGCTGGAAATAATCAGCGTCCAATTTAATTTATATATTTATTTGACCATAAAGAAATAGTTGTACCACAGTTATTAAATCAAATTTTTGCTCACTAATCTTATTGGAAAATATGTAAGTGACTTCTAAAACCATCTTAATTTTGTATTTACAATTCAAACTCTCTACAACTCGAGCAAATTCAAGAATGTTCATATATTATGAATATTCGAATTATGCTTGTTAGCCGTGACATACTGACGGAGAAGTGAAGAGGATTTACATCATAGATTCTCATTTTATCATTGATATTGTATCCGCCTACATGACACTGCTGACATTAGTTGTTGGCTTCACACGTGCAATTGTTAAATTATGCATAACTGCATATCAAAGTATGCATATTTCCATTCATATGTAAAGACATGCACATGTGTACCAGTGATATGAATATAAGCACCTAGTGCGAGAGATGAAAACTACAGACAGATACAGCTATACAGATATACATAATCTGATGCATTCATTTGCTGGAGCTGTGCTGTCGCCCCCGATGCAGCCTAGCAAGTCCAAATTTTATGCATTCATTAAGTTTTTCGTCAAAAGAAATAAAAAATGCGTTTTCAAGACGTTGACTCTCCTGGAGAAATGCCCATATGTGTATATTTATAAAGAAGGAACTAGTAGACTCGTTTTCACTTTGCGACATATGTATGTATGTGTTTTAAATAAACCAATGTGAATATAAATATCAGTGCAATTTAACAGAAACATAAATATAGTTTCGTGAGGTATTACGAAGCAAAAAAAAAAAAAAACAAGTAAGAAAGCTGTAGTCGAGACTGCTCGACTACGAAATCCCCTGAGCCCTTCTTCGAACGAATCATATTCCAAGAATGCTTCGTTTCGATTCTCTACGCGTAAGAAACTACACATGCAAAAACACGAACACACAGACGCTTGTAAGCATGTATGTGTGTGAGCAATGCAGGCGGCTTGCTGTCTCGCTGCCTTTGTTGCTGCGCCACATGGGTTTTGATAAGAAAACTTTGATGATTGATAATTCTGTTTCTAGATGGACAATCGTATTGATATCTTCAGATTATGATTATGATATTCATATCTATATGCTAAACCAAACTGCATGTTTCTAGTATTTGAAATGCATTTTTTTTCACATTTGGGGGTGGTGGGGCGAAATGGGGACCGGAATCCAAAATCTGACAAAAACCGAAATTGTATTAAATTAGTATCTATATATATGCAGAAAACTTGGAGACTCTAACTCTAAAGATGAATTAGCTAGAATTTTATAACTGGTTCCCGATCATTTCAGTTATCGATAACTTTGCAAATATACAAGTTATCGAATTTCTGAAACAAACTCGTACTGCGCGTGCAATATACGGACCTAATACAAAAAGAATGAACTCTCTAGCTTTTGTATCTTCGGAAATCGACGCGTTCAAACATACGTACAGACGGACAGACGGACAGACGGACGGACGGACGGACGGACGGACAGACAGACGGACATGGCTATATCAACTTTTCTCGTCACCCTGATCAAGAATATATATACTTTATGGGGTCTGCCACGCCTCCTTCTGCCTGTTACATACTTTTAACAAAACCATTATACCCTGATTTCCCATTTTTAATGGGCTCAGGGTATAAAAACAAGTAAGGAGGCTCTAGTCGAGACGGCTCGACTACGAGATACCCTGAACCCTGCAAAAAAAAGTGATACTATTCTTCTTTACGCACTTATGAGCGCACGCTCTGCTAACCGCGCAGGTGCTGCTGCGGCTTGGGGGTGGGTTGGGCTGAACTGTGGACGATTATAACTCCATTTCTAGATGCACGATCCTTATAAAATTTTCGGAGTAGATTAAAAGTATCTAAAGTATCCAAAATCTATTTGCCAAATTGCAAGTCTCTAGTATTTGAAATGCGTTTTTTGCAAATTGGGGGCGAAGCGGGCGTGGCATCCAAAATCTGAAAATCTCAAAATTTGCATATCTATAATATCTATCTAAACATTAAGTCTCTAGCTAAAACGGTGTAGAAGTAATGCTCAAAAAACCTAAAAAATGTAATCGAATTTTCGATTTTTTATCGATAATTTGGAAATGGGTTGCGTTATCGGAAAAAACAAAATAAACTCGTACTGCGTAACTAGCATACGAGTATTCATGTGATTCAGCTCTCTAGCTTTTGTAGTTTCCGAAATCTCGACGTTCATACAGACAGAACGGACAGACGGACGGACGAACAGACGGACATGGCAACTTATTTTTTTATGCTGACCAAGAATGTATATACTTTATGGGGTCTGCGACGTATCCTTCTGCCTGTTACATACATTTTCACAAAACCATTATACCCTGAATTCCCATTTTCAATGGGTTCAGGGTATAAAAAACAAGTAAGAAGAAGGCAGAAGGAGGCCTGACAGACCCCAGAAAGTATATACATATATTCTTATAACGCGTCGATTTCCAAAGATATAAGAGCTAGAAAGTTCATTCTTTTTGTGTTAGGTTCGTATATTGTACGCGCAGTACGAGTTTGTTTCAGAAATTCAATAGCTCGTATATTTCCAAAGTTATCGATAAAACACTTTATCGGGAACCAGCTTTAAAATTATATCTGACTCATCTTTAGAATTAGAGTCTCCAAATCTTCTGCATATACATATATAGATATTAATTTATTACAATTTCAGTGTTTGGCAGATTTTGGATTCCGGTCCCCGATTCCCCCTACACCTCCAAATGTGTAAAAAATGCATTTTCAAATACTAGAGACATGCAGTTTGGTTTAGAATATAGATATGAATATCATATTCATAATCTGAAGATATCAATACGATTGTCCGTCTTGAAACAGAATTACTAATCAATAAAGTTTTTGCAGCAAAACCCACATGCAACACAGTGATATATATATAGTCAAAAGTCAACCCAAGTCGACAGTTCAGTCTTTAATATATATATATATATATATATATATATATATATATAATATATATATATATATAATATATATATATATATATATATATATATGTATGTATGTATGTATGTGCATGTATATACATATATTAAAAGACTGAACTGTCGACTTGGGTTGACTTTTCACTTGCACTGTGCTACATAAATACTTTCGTAGAAGAGCTAAGTTGAGTCAATTAAAAATAAACCAGAAGTGGAAATGCTCTAAATTTAGAAAAGATGTATATGTGTTTTTCTTTACATGTAGATTTTCATGGCCGCAGCGAGAAAAGCGTTTGGCGTGAGCGTAAGTAAAACACATTTTTGATACGCTCAATAAATATGTAGATGAATATATATACATATATAGATATTTGCTGACCTATTGAGGCTGATTTTACTTTATTTTGTGAAAATAATATGTTTTCAGTGATTTATGATTAATGGGTTCGCTTTGAGTCTGTGATAGCAAATGTTTCTTGCTCTATTACGCCTTCTTATTTTCATAGGTATTCAACGGTGTATTATGTGGTCACTTGAAGACTCTTTTGAAATAATCATCTTATTCATAAGTCAGTGATATAATACTTGTGCAATAGCAATCTCACCTTGGATTTAAGCATTCTCGCCGATTTAGTATACCAACACGGAATTTGTTATAAGCAATCAAATACCTGTATACCATAAACCAACTGAAAATGGGTGTAATGATTAGGTTAAATGTATGTAACAGGCAGAGGGAGGCGTGCCAGACTCCATAAAGTATATATACATATTCGTGATCAGCGCGATGCGCTGAGTAGATTTGAGAAACATTAGAAGCTATATACATTTTTTTTTTTTGTATGCCCGTATATTGCTCGCTCATTTTGAGTTTGTTATAGAAAATCGATAACTATTCCCGTTTCAAAGTTATCGATTCTAAAAAATATCGAGAATCAGTTATAGAAATACATATATCTTGTTCATCTCTAGAGTCTTCAAGTCTGTATAAAAAAGTCAAGTCTGTATAAAAAAATATTTCAAATACTACAGGCATACTGTTTGGTTTGAGATATGAATCTCATTATCATAATCTGAAAGTTTGATTACGAAAGTCCATCTACAAGTAGAATTGTTCATCAAATAAGTTTGCTTAATATAGCCCATATCTAGTGCAAGCAAGACGTAGCATTTGCGTCTAAAAGTGTACATATGTATGTGTGTGTGTACCTACATGTATTGTTTGTTATGCATACAGAAACAAAGCGTTGAATTCTTGGAATATCAGTTCTTTAGATGGTTCAGGTCGAGCCGCCTCGACTAGAGCTTTCTTACTTGTTAAGTTAATTTTTGCCCACCTCAATTATGGCAATATTTTCAGTTCACTCGAAGTTTGTTTATTCAGTGCTTCTTAGCTAATGAGAAATTGTTTATAGAATCTCAACGTAAATAAAAGTCAAAACCATATAGTTCTGCAGCCGTCAATAAGCTATTTTTAAGTATTTCATATTGTATATTTTAAACTACTAAAAAATTGTAATTGCAACTTAAATCCTTATGAACATTACAGCTTGGGGGTCGATCCAAATCTAGCCTAATTAAATCAATGTCAATTAAATCTTCAATAAGAAATCTATCAAATTGAAATTTTTGTGGCTCAGCACGGCCGTACATTGCGACTGACCACAGACTAGACGAAAAAAAAAAAAAATACGAATTAAATGAATTCAACTCAATTTCTGTAATTGCGCGGTCTTAAATAGATTAAACTTGTTTGCTCTTGAAAAGGTTGTGTAACGAATATTGTGATTACAAGGCCAATTCTCCTGCTAGATTTTTAAGCATAAAAAATCCACGAATTTGTGTTATACATTGTCAGTAGTTAGAATGCAATTATTGATTCAGCAATTCGTTGTGATCAATTGACATAACTGGTAAACTTCAATATTTCAAACCCCCTATCTTATAGAGTTTTGAGCTCATTAACTCATTGGACAGATGAAGATCACTTTCTGAATGGAATTCGCTTTTGAGAGGATAGACAATAAATAGGATTTTTTCTTTATTTTACAACTCTTGTGAATTCAGTTGAATTGAATAGGCAATGGACACTTAGCTTAGTCTGCAAAACACTTTTCCAAATTTAATGGAAGTTTCAGTTGCAGGAAGAACTAAAGAGCAACTGGTTGGAATTACAGGAAGTGTATCTGAGTGTGTGTTCAGGGATAATATGAGGGTCTACAAGGGGCTTGCACAAAACGTTTTCATTATTCCTGTACATACATATAGTCATAATCTCAAAAAAAAACAACTCTGACAAGCAGTCAAGTCTTAATGGCGGTCGGGGAACGTGCTCTGTGAGCGGTAACTGGAGCCAGAATGCAAATACCCAACGCGTTGATTTAGTATCTGCAGACAGCCGGTTATTACACGCACTCGAATGGCGAGCAAAAGGTTTACTGGGCGGAAGCAAGGGACAGGGCAACTATTAGTTGCAGTGGATCCAAAAGCGACGGCTGCTAGCACGTACGTCCAGTTTTAGTTAAGTTACAGATACACATTTACATATCTGTGTATGTAAGTAGTTACCGCTTATTTAATGTTGCATGTTCTCGTCGTTGTTGTTGTCACACGTTTTTATTGCCCGAAATGCAGCATATGTTTCAAATTATTCGGCTGTAGTGCCAGGCAGTCGTAGGTGCTGTTTGGATCAGCACTTCACAGTGAACTAATAACGGTTAGGAACAGACACCTCTATATAATATATAGAAATAAACTTAAATCATCGCAATCTATTATATATATGCCGCGTCTGCATTTTGCCGCATGCCTAAAGTACATGCCGTATGTATATGCACTATGCATATACATACATATATATATATATAAGCATACTACGCTCTCCCGCTCTGTCGCTGCGCTCAGCGGCAGAACTCTTTTATATACAAATAATGTACTTAGCCTAAGACCATATATTTTTGGAAATAAAGAATCATTATGAATCTGACAACTAAACTGAGCAGAAGCTCTATGTGTTCATTATTAAAACATCACAATAGCCAAACAATCTATATTCATTTCACTAGTATAAGATTAAAATAAATAATTAAGCTCAAGCTCCAATGAATAAGGCTTTCAAAGGGTTATTAGAATTACACATAAATATGACCATATGGATCAAATTTATTATTTGATAAAAGATCCACAAAATTGTTGGATTATGATAAAGCAACTTTGCATTATAAATAAAATATATAAGTTTTACCGTTTTATGAAATTTCTTTTCTCTGTTGTTGTGTGCTCTGCGTAGGTTAATTTGACTGTAGTACACATTATACTACAATGTCTTCATATTCAAGTTTGCTGGTGAATGTGGACATACACTTTCGGAAACGGAAACTTATATTAAGTTGAAAAGTCCTTGACAATCGGCAATTTTACGTGCAGTAGGCTTATTGCAATAGCTGAGTGGAAGCAGGCTCAAACGTTGAAGGCGAGGCACAGACACTAGGTCATTCATTTTTAAATAAAAATAATAGCTTTGTCCTGACATTAAGTTATCAACAAAAACCAACACACATGTTCGGCTATGTTGATGGGGTCGACCGGGTATTTGCGTATTTGAGGTGAGACGCTGTCTATTTTGTCCCTGTGCGGAGTTTCCGTTAGACAGCTAACTACGACTCATATCTTGGGCTGTCTTTTAGTTAGTCTGCTAGTTACTTTACTTGTAAAAAATGTTGAACAAAACTAAGACCAGTTATTGTCGTTACTCTTGCTGTCACTAAAGGATTTTTATTCATATCACGCGTAAGGGCAATAAACCCGAAATGTTGAGAGGTACTATAAAATCTACCCCCTTTTTTTGCAAATTCAATTTTTTATTTGTGCGAAACGAAGCAGAGTAATACTAGCTGGCTCCTCTGCTCAAAATTTTTATTTCATAGAAAGTACTTTATACTAGTATAAGCTTCTTATAAATATGGAATATATGTTTGCTAGATCAAAATCTGACAGAGAGTACCTTTTACGTTCTGTGACACGATCGCTATCAATTTATCGCTATGATTTAATTTCTGATTTAATTTCGCCTGATGAATATTTTATTTATATATATATTTCTCACTTATTTTGATAATTAGAGTTCAAGTTAATTTATCCGCGAATATACATATATTTTATAAAAATAAAATTTGAAGGATAGTATCTTTTATGTTCTGCGATACGATATCAGTCGATATCAGTCGGTATGATTTCTCTATAGCTTGGTCAGGTGAATATCCATTATATTAAATGGTTTTTGTCAATTATTATTGTTTTTTATAAAGATATCTCGAATTATGTATTATAAAGGTGCCAGGTACATACCATTCTATATAAAAAGATGAAAAAAGATTAAATAACTAGTGCCACTTGGTATCTTATTTTTTTGGATTAATTTTTCTATTGTCTCTAATTTGAATTAAATTAATGTATTAGAAAAATTAATAATGCAATAGTATAGATTTGAAAGATATTGTTTAAGCGACGCTAAAAATGGGCACTTAAATTTCAAATATGAAAGCACTGTTTTCAATCATTTACATCTTAATCAATTACGATTATTAACCAAATTAAAAAAAATAAACTACCACAAAAATGTAAACAAAATTAACCGATGCCGGAATATTGCGAATCTTGAGAAGTAATAACTGCTCTACAGTGTGTTCGACCTGGACCGCCGCTACGGTAAACTGACGTTGTGAACGTTTGCAAAACAACTGACGGCACACTCACTTCTGGTCGAACATTAACGCTTCCGTGGCCGCTGTGGCAGCAGCCAGTGGAAATTGGCACTGGCTGCCAGTGGCAGTCGGCAGTCACAAAGACATCGTATCTACAAAAGCTTTTGCCGAACGCAGGCAAAAAGTTTCACTCAAATCAGACTTGTTCGTTCGTTCTGGTAGGTCGGGTGCGAGCGGTGAGTATCGGCTCGTCGGTTCGATTCGGTTCAATTCGGCATTCCGCCTTCGCTGGTTTGTTTACCTCTTCGAGCATTCAACACGTGGTTTTCAGACACTAAGGAGCTCGCCTCTGTTTACCTTTTGCCACTAAATAAGTAGCCAGTCATAGTGAATCATGTGCATGTGCTTCATTCAATGTTAGCTCGATTCCGCGAGTATCAGTCCGATGATTAACTATTTGGTAAAACATAAATAAATAAAACTTTATTTTATATGCGAAGGAGACTCAAAAAATAAGTAAATTCTTTGAAGACACACTCAAAAAAGCCTTGTAATAGGTTTTTTTTTTCCTCAATATAATAGCTATATCATAGCGATGAGTAGTATTAAAAAGCATATATGTAGTCTCTAACATACTCCTATAAAATATGAATGGTGACTGTTCGTCTAAATGTAGTGAATTACGTTTTCATAAAATATATAAATTATTAATTGTTATCATCTACATACGTGTATTTGGGGATGCAAGAGCTTTTGGATCGGTGGGCGCAATGACATAAAAAAGGGTTGAATCATGCGTGCCTTTTTGTCGGTTAGACTGTGAATCCATGAGCGTGCTTGCAAATTAAAAGCGTTTTCATCTTTGGCCAGAGTTCATAATTTTTCCGCCTTTCATTAAGACCTCTATATAACAAGCTTTGGTGACACACACATAAGTCCTTTTAATTGTTCCTTACAACAGCTGCTAAAGGACATTCGGGACCCAGATGCTTGGTTGCCTGGGCAAAGGCACTAAGAGAAGGTTGGGAAGCGCTTGAAAGGAACGAGCAACCGGATTTGGGCCGCAACTTATGCAGCGGAGATACTTCCACGTTAGGTATATACACAAACTGTTGTAAGCGCCCACTCCACAACGTATATTTTGCCTATTGTGAAGAGTCACCCAGTGTTTGGCTAGGCATAGTCAGTGTAAATGTGGGTGTGGCTCCTCTGCCCAGAGGCTTTGTGGAACCACATATCAACCGAAAACCCTTGTAATTGTGCAGTCCTATGGCGCTTTTCATTTTATTCACAAAGAGCCACGCCAGCCCATCCACACCCACACACAACTGTTAATTGTTCTCTGAAGCCAAGGAGTCAGCTTGTGGGTATAGTTAGCGTCCTCGACATTGTGGATTTTCTGCATAAATAATTTGTAATTTTAAAACTAGCTTTTCACTATTTTGTTTCAGGTCACAAGGAAAAATAATAAGCTTGATTCTATCGCAATATTGCAGCTGCTTTGAGTTGTGTTTAGGTCTGAAACCTACGCAATTAGAAAAGAGGGTTATGAAAGTCTGGGCTAGTTAATTTCATAAGCATAAGTCTAGGGTATAGGTAAGTACCAGAGCTCGCAAGTATTAGTTGAGCATTTCTCAAAGTCCGAAAATAAGTCATTTTTAATCCAACATTGCCAAAACCGAAAGAGTAATAAATTGCAACTCTTCTTAACGAACTCACTCGTAGTCAGACAGCAAAGATTTGTTTTCCATGATCGTCATTTAAGGACGTTTTTGTTGCGCTTAATGCAGCTTGTTTCTGTATGTGAAATAAGTCGCGAAATAAGTCTCTTTAAGAGAGTACAACGCGTATAACTCAACGCAAAACTTTCTGACAAACACAGAAACAGAACAAACAAAAATTCTCTATCTCAGAGAAAGAGGTTCTGTTTCATGGCAGCCATGAGTAGAACTTAAGCATTGACGCGGTGTAAATGTTATTGGCGAGCTATGGTATGTGTACATGTATATCAGAGAATATATGTGTTGCCATATCTGTATACTTCTCGCATAGAAATGTGTGTTGCGCCGAACTTTCCGTATGGGTATTTGGCACTGGAAATAGTTTCATGTCATTGTATTGGAATTAAAATATACTGTAAGTTTAGCTCTCTGCAGAGCTCTATCTATTGATTTGTTAACTCAGTATTAACTCAAGGAGAATTATGTAATTGCAAATTGATTTCAATCAGAAAAAAGGTATTATTAGAATGGGTATTAAGCCTGAAGCGGATAGCTGCTAACCTTTGAAGCTCGTTAAAAGACTTAAGCATTCCTTGAAAACGCAGACGAAATCCATATAGACAACTCAATGCTCACCGTGCACTTTGTGGGCTGTCAACGCCAAACACCGAACGTCAATATAGAGAAATACCCGTCATAAAGGAGACGTTGCAAGATAGACATCCAGTTGCCGATGAGCCAGCCATTCAGCCAGCCAGTCCATCAATTGTTTCAACGTGAGTGGGAATAGTTGTTTTTTTCCGGACTACATCATCAGACCATCGACAGGGAACAGAAACAGCACCAGCTTTGCCATCATGCACAGCTCTGGTGTTTCCTTCCTTTTCCTGTTCCTGACATTGGCACTGGGCTGCTGCAAATACCGAAGTGCACCAAAAACCAACCAACTAACGATCGGCAAAGCGACACGATAGTGTTGGCCCAACAGATGTGTAGAAGTACCTTCTGTTGGGTAGAAGTGCCTTCTGGACTCCTGCTCCAGCTCAGGCAATGGGAGTTTCTGTGACAGTGGAAGCGGCATTGGCAGAGGCCCAAGCACGAGCACACAGAAATCCCATGAATAATTCCACTTTGTATATTTCATTTTTGTGTTGCATACATCATGACGGCAGCGTCAATGACAGACGACAGCAATTGGCTTTGATAACGTTTGCTCTTTTGCGTTTCTATCATGGCATGGGTCGAAGAGTATTGTTTGACTGTTCATTCATCACATTCCACAGCTCCACCCATGCGTGTCATGTACTTATTAATCAACAACAAACTCATTTTTGTCCCATTTCGTTACAGTTTTTAAACTTCACCCCAACCCGGTTGTAATCTATGAGCAGGTTTCATATTTTTTTCATTGCTCTGTGTGCATTAAATAAACTTGTGTGCCAAATTTTATTCAATTATTCACTTAAAATGCTGGACAAATCAACTCACCACATTTACCCATTTGCAAATTGAATGATGGATTTATGAGTTTACAGCATTAAGTCGTTTGGTTTTTATGGAATTAAATAAAAGTATATTACAAATTATGATATCAATGAGCAAGCGCTCATTCAACATTCAGCATTGGACATCCATCATTCTCTACATATATGTATATATATATGCATAAATGCATTTGCATTCGAATGATGGGCAGTTAGTGGAAAGTGCATCAGCGTGGATTATTCAAATAAAAATATAACAAGAGTCCTTCCTTCTCGCACTACAGTGGGCACATATGGGTGTGTTTGTATTTAAAAGTGAGTTTGTGTGTAGCTAAGTCAACCGTAAAGGTATGCGATTGGAGAGCTGACAGATGTGCAGGAAGCTCTGCAAAAAAACTTCAAGAGTTTGCTCATGCCAAATTTATCAATTTAGATTGAAGAGTACAGACAACAGAAAAAAATGCGCATGCTTATTCTTACATGCGTATGTGATTGTATATATACACATGTATGGTATGTTAAATATGAGTTCTTCGAAGGGTTCAGGGGATCTAGTAGTCAAGCAGTTTCGACGGGAGCTTTCTTACTTGTTATTATTTTTTACGCGTAGATTGTACACTGGTTGAGCTAGATTAGATTAGACTTCAACAAAAATATTTACGTAGATATACGGTAGATATACGGAGATTTTATAATTTTTAGATTTTTGATGCCACGCCCTTTTCGGCCCCAATTTGAAAAAATCAATTCATTTAAAATACTAGAGACTTGTTAGTTAGCATAGTGCGCGCTTATGCTAGAAAAAAAGAGAATATCAGTTGTTCGCAGGGCTTAGAGAATTTTCGTCTCGTATATTCTGTATGTTAATCACGCTATCCCTTTGGGTCTCGTGTTATGACATTGTGCTGAATGTATTGAAATTGAAAATTTAATTGCTCACTAAAAAAAAGCATAGTACAGAGGAGGTTATCTGTTGATTTTAAAGGTTCAGAGTCATCTGGAATTGATCTAGTTGCCTCTCCACACAGCATGCAGGTTTCGTCGACAACGAACTTGTTTCATTCAATCATCACAGCCCGCTGCTAACGAAACCTGAGTTCAATGTAGATTACTATACACAGCCCATACTTTTAATTTATCCTTTAACACTAACTGAGTCCAAAAATATTGAGAAAAGTGCAAGATATCTGAAAAGAGAACAAATAAGTATTTATTAATAAACCATTCGTTTTTGTGCGTTTGTGTCTTTGTGACAGTTGATGATATTTGGCATCTAAGAGACATATGTATATACATACATATGTATATTTATGATATTATCTAATTCTCTTTCTATTTATATTCACTATACAAATTGATGATTCGTGCTCGTGGAAGTTATTATAATTAAAATGTTTTCGTTGGGCAGCCACAATGAAAATACTCTTGCTTATTAAATAGAAATTTGTGCTGGTGTAGGCAAGAAGAGGTGGGCTTAGTTAAAAACCACGCACAGACTTCTGAAGTAAGTTGCAGAATAAATTTCAAGTTGTCTATCAACTTACGCTCAATTTCGTTAACCAGGATCGTGGTAGCTAAGGTGCAGCAGTGAATCGCTACTGAAAAAGTTACAAACTTTAAACTCAATATATTTTAAAGAGGGTAAGAAACTCGTAGTAAAATTATCTATCGGTATAGATTTATCTACTACTATTACTATTTTTAATGCTACTATTATTTGTATACCCTGAACCCATTGAAAATGTGAATTCAGGGTATAATGGTTTTTTGAAAATGTGTGTAACAAGCAGAAGGAAACGTCGCAGACTCACAAAGTATATATATTCTTGATCTGCACAAAAAATAATTTTATTGAGCCCTGTCCGTCCGTCCCTATGAACGTCGGAAACTACAAAAGCTAGAGAGCTGAATCACATGAATACTCGTATGTTAGTTACGCAGTATGAGTTTATTTAGATATTTAGATAGATATATATATATTTATATAGATATTTAGATGAAAAAAAAGCGCATTACAAATACTAGAGACTTGCAATTTGGCAAATAGATACATTTGGATGCTCTTAATATATTCTGAAGTTTCGTAAGGATTGTTCATCTAGAAATGGAGTTATACGCGACCAAAGCCTAACCCATCCCCAAGCCACGGCACGCTCATACGTGCGTAAAGAAGAAGAAATTAATTTTTTTTTGCTGGGTTCAGGGTATCTCGTAGTCGAGCCGTCTCGACTAGAGCCTTACTTGTTTATAGCTTCTGAATGTATGCATATCTGTACTACAATTCCTTAAAGAGACTCTCGATGCTGAGGTTTTGGAATGAATGTTATAATTTACGTCCTTGAATGACGTATCTTTTGATGGAGTCAAGTGAGACGCTTCAATGTAGTAGGTGAATGCTCAGAAGTTTTTAAGTTGGGTGTCAATCGTTGGAACATAGACTCATAGTGTTTAATTAGACACTCAGGAGAGGATACGTTTAGTTGATTAATCATTTCCATAGCTTTGAAGCTTATTAATAAATATTAAAATCATAATTTCATCACAAATTTTTATTCTGGTCAAATCTGTAATCTCTCCATTTAATTTCTCTTAGCAGATTGTTGCTACTTAAGTTCTGAGTATTGAACAAAAATAGTAGTGTTTGGGTATTAACATTATCATTTGATAACCATAACAATTATAACACAATTTGGATTGTGGAACTAAGGTCTGACACACGTAGCTTAGTATTTGAATCAACTCTTGCTAAACTTTAAATTGAACTATCGTTAAATTTGCAATCAGTATCACGGGTAAATCTTACTTGCAATATAATACAAATGCTGCTTATTAACGAAAAAGTGTGTATGTGATACATTTTACGGCGGAAAGTTACATTCGGGCTAATGAGGAAAATTATACAGCATATGCCGTATATAAAGTGATGTAAATGAGCATATTTATGTACACATAAATTTCTCATCAGGTTTCACTTCCCTGCTCTGAGCACATGTACCCAGCGTACGTAGGTAAGCACTCTTATGTTCAGTTGTCTAAGCGATTTTTGATTACACTTCCGTCGGAAATTATCATATATCCTTCAGCTTGAATAATTTTGAAGGAGAATCGCGACATAGGCGACTCATACAATAACCAACCTACATAGTAGCTCATGCCTGCCGTTATCCTCGCATACACAGAATGAATAGTCTGTTTACTTGTATCACTACAGAGGCCGATGAAGCCATGAACACAAAAAGTAAAAATTCAAGGGAAGGAAAAGTTTGAAACTTTAAACTGATTGACTGTGAGCTATCCAATCTTCGTCAATTATTTATATTCCTATCACAATTAGAAACTTTTTTCACTGAAAATGTTAAAAATCGGGAAAACGATGTTTATTTATTGGCATTTTGTTATTAGTCAAACTTTAATGTAATTTAAGTTCATTCCTCTTTAACCCAATAATATGTTGAGTGTTTCTTAATATACCCTTTTTAGCGCTTTAGTGGTTGTGAGCAAACCAAACATTTATTCAGACAGCTAAAGCACATCCTCTTTCCTTCATCCATCACCGTTTACCGCTCACCATTCACCATTCAACTCTCCTGCTGCCTAGTCAGTCGTCTGGCCGAGGAGCGCAGAAACCCGACGCTAATTAAAGGCATTTGTTGTAGCATTTTCATTCAATTAATTATTTCGGCTATCAACGCTGTCAATCTTTTTATCAACAACAAATCTGCCAAGCCAATGCCGCAGTAACCGGGTAATCGTATAGTCAGTGAAAACTTATTTGTTTTGGTAGCTTGAGGCCACCAGCTGGCGTTGAGTAGCGGGTAACATCAGTTAGACCGCTCAATGGGTGGCCTGCCATTCGTCTAACAATGCCTTATAAATGCTTTGTTTTTGCCTCTCTGCCTTGTCTCTCTCTATTTCTCTATTTCTCTTTGCCATTCGTCTAACAACGCCTTATAGATGCTTTTTTCTTACCTCTCTTGGATTTTGTCTCTCTCTCTCTATTTCTTCCCTTCTCTGCTTTTCACTCATTCTTTCTCTTTCTCCTTTTCTCTTTCTCTTTCTCTTTCTCTTTCTAATTCTCTTTCTATTTCTATTTCTCTTTCTCTTTTTTCTTTTTCTCCACATTGTGATATTTGTAGAACTCAGCTTGTCCTTTTGTTAAATGTCTATCAGACGTCCTTCAAACGTATTACTCATCTCACCGAATACTAAAATTCCATCATTCTGAGCAACTTGATAAATCAAATTTGTATACGATTTTTAAACGGGTCTGTTAACCTGGTCAAGGTAAGGTCGTCAATATTGCACATTCAATACCAATATGAGGATCTCGGAGGAAATAAACTCTACTTCCTTAATGACATACATGTTTCCGTGTGACCTCTCGCCAGGTGTAAAAGGTGCTACTGACCCTTTTATGCAAATATTTTTTCAACAGTGGCTAAGTACATAAAGGTTAAATGTGACGTTACCGCCCCCACACACAAAAACACACACACACAGCAGTCTACTCTTTTCATCCATGTGCTGTTGCTTCTTATCTTTGACTGCTGTGCAACAGAGGCAGCAAGCATCATTTGAGTTTCAGACCGAAGCAGTTATATATGCTTTGCTTTGGTGGTTAGCTTAAACTTAGCTTTATGTCCGCATTTAAAGAGGCATATTAAAGTGAAATAAGTTTGGCATTGGGAGCCGAGCCGACTGGAGTTTTGATGTTGAATACCAGCTGGTTGTCGGACCAACGCCAACGCCAACAGTGATGCCATTGCAATCTAGATTTGAGATCGGAATCGTAAAACCGGAAATAAAACAGGAAAATTAAAAACGTACAAAAGGTGCAAAATAGAGAGGAATGCAGGCAGTTTGCAGTTTGCGCACACAGACAGGCAGCCGGTAGGCAGACTGGCACGCTCTTAGAGAGCCTGGCACCTGGCAGGTGAGGAAGCTGGCAAAAATACAAAAGCAAAAAATATACAACTCCGAGGGCAATATGTAAAATGAAAACTGAAAAAGTAGCGATGGGCTCGAAAGCGTTAAATCGGCCACCTTACCTGCAGCCGCTCATACTGCAACAAGGGCATCGACTGTTGGCCATATGCCCAGACACAAGCTCAGCCACAGACCGAGTCTGATTAAAGTTATCACACATGCACCCAACACACAGACATCATGACATTTTTAAAAGCAACTCTAAGTGTTGCTTATTCATATTGTTTGACGTCAAATATTTCTTTAGTTTGTTCAACATTTCGCTGAGCACTAGACGCTAAGTATCGTTTATTCATTACTTATACATTAAATTTAATATCAAAATATATATATTATAGTCCTTTTCTATGATTGAGTGATTGAGCTGCGAACTGACACTAAGGCACTTCCATCAAAAATCTTAAAGACTGTTAGACTAGTTGCATGGAGAGCATCAGCTACGCCACGCGCCGAAGGAACCAAACATAAAATGCTCATGGAGGAAATAGGAAAACAATTACTGTAGGCAATTCTTCCACGCCATTTGTACGAAGTTCCCAAACAAAGGTACTTGCTGCCATCAAACTGTCTGAAAGAACATTCCATGAAAATACAAATTACTGTTGAACTCTTTGCCTGGTTGAATTGCTTTATGAGAAGCAGCTTAAACTTATATAAACACCGGGCTCTCCTCACAATGTCAAGTTCGAAAATTAAATCAAAGTCAATGACGTAAAGAGTAGCAGGTACCAGATCCATTCGTTCCCAGTTGTGTCAGACGATGTGATACCCTGTATCAATATCCGAACATTCTTGAACTACAATAAAAGAAACAAGTAAGAAAGCTCTAGTCGAGACGGCTCGACAACGAGATACCCTGAACCCTGCAAAAAAAACGAATTTCTTCTTCCTTACGCACGTGTAAGCGCAGTTGCTGCCGTGGCTTGGGGGTGGAGTGCGCTATACTTTAGACGCCTTTAATTCCATTCCTAGATGGATGATCTTCATCAATCTACAATCAGAGTAGATTATGAGTATCTAAATGTATCTATGTGCCCAATTGCAAGTCCCTAGTATTTGAAATTCTTTTTTTGCAGCTCTAGTCCAGACGGCTCGACTACGAGATACCCTAAACCCTGAAAAAAAAACTAATTTCTTCTTCCTTACGCACGTGTAAGCGCGCTCTGCTAACTGCGCAGTTGATTCTTATACTGCGTAATCTCGACGTTCATATGGACGGACGGACGGACGGGCGGACGGACAGGGCTCAATCAACTTATTTATATCTGCTGATCAAGAATATATATACTTTGTTATATATACTGTGTGTGTGTGTAAACGCGTCCTTCTGCCTGTTACATACATTTTCACAAATCAATTATACCATGAATTCACATTTTCAATGGGTTCAGGGTATAGACATGATTCTTATACTCGTCTAATATCCTGATCATTATTATATCAATACTAAATATGTAGTTATATAAATATATATATATATATATATATATATATATAAATAAATATGTATATATATATATCATATATATATATATATGAAACCCTTTGCGTCGATTGCCGATACCATACAAAATGATGTCAGTTAAACATGGTATAAACTGTTACACAAACATACTTTAATATTTACGATATGTTCAAAGTAAAATTAAAGTACAAATGTATCGAGTACCAAAATTAATTATATGCAATCGGCACTTAGCCAGAATCAGCATCCTATTCGATTTGCTTTCGCACCGGTTCGGGTCCCCCAACTACTTTTTTACCCTATATCCATTTAAAGGGGGAAATCAAGGGTATAATGACCCGTCTGACAAATGCACCGTATCTCGTAAGCATTTCCTTGTTATGAAAATAAATTAATTTTGAAAACGGAGGTTTTATTTTCTGATTTTGTTTGATGTTTTGAGTGTGTTTGGGCGTGTGTATGTGATATTCGATACACGGAAAGGTTCAGGGTACCTCCTAATCGAGTATTCTGTACTAGACTACTCTTACTTGCTTATTTTATTTATTTTCTATACACATGGACGTATGTCAATAAATGTGTTTCTGTGGGGGTATATGTATGGAAATTATAAAATCGATTCAAGTTTCCACTCAATTACCCATTGCTATTCAAAATACAGAAGTAAGGTGTCACCATTGTCGATTTGAATTTGTTTGTTTTTTCTTCTTCATTTACTCGCGTAAATAATGTTCCTGTAACGAACAAAAAGTCAGAGGCAGAGTGAGTGAGAGAGAGACAGAGAGAGAGAGAGAGAGAGAGAGAGAGAGAGAGAGAGAAGAAAAAATAAATAAATAGTTTTATAAATTGGGTTAGGTTCAATCAAGAAACCAAATACTGAGAAATTAATTGAGAAATATTAGTCTGAAACCTAGTAAACTATGGGTAAGATATCATGAGTTACTCTGGATCATTTTTATACCCCGCCCCATTTAAAATGGGAAACCAAGTTGATAATTTCATTTTGTAAAAATGTATGTAACAAGCGGAAGTATGTGTGGCAGATCCCATAAATGTATATATTCCTGATCAGTATGATCTAGCCATGTTCGTCTGTCTTTGATTAATCTTGGATGAAAACTTGCTACGAAAACAAACGCTTAATTAAGAAATTAGGAAGATATTCCGTTAACTGTGCAGTTCTCAGAGCGCATATACGTTCATGTTATTTATTTTATGTTGTTCAATATATGTATGTACATATATAAATATACATATTCCTGATCAATATATATATATATATATGTATATATATATCATCATGCATCAACCCAGCATGACTAGTACGTTGATGATATTGATTTAAATTCTTAGCAATTCCATTGACCATGTGGCGGAAGGAGAAATGTTTTTGCAGGCATGTCTGGCATCAGAATGACTATTAAAGGAACAGCTTGTCAGTTAGTTGTGGTAAAAATCTTTTTCATTGATTATTTAACAAGTTCTTAAGTGGTTTCTTAAGTACAGGCAAAACTTGCCGCTAATATGCGATTAAGTTAAAGTAGCCGCAAGAAAGGCTAAGTGTATGTATATATATATATATATATATATATATATATATGTATATATGTGTATATGTTTGTAAGTGTCTTTATGTGACTGAGTTTTTCTGCGTGCAGTTAACGCAACCAGTCAGAGTAAAAGAGAGCCAAAGTGAATTGATGAAGCGTTTTTCGAAAAACTTTTGTGGGTACTTTCGAATACAGCCATGTGCCTGTGGGACGGCGCAATTTGCAAGCTCAAACGCACGAAGCAAATAATAAAACAAGTAAGAAGGCTCTAGTCGAGACGGCTCGACTACGAGATACCTTGAACCCTGCAAAAAAAAGTGATACTCTTCTTCTTTACGCACTTACATAGAGGCGCGCGCTCTGCTAACTGCGCAGTTGCTGCCGTGGCTTGGGGGTGGGTTGGGCTAAACGCTTATAACTCCATTTCTAGATGCATGATCTTCATGAAATTTTCAGAATAGATTAAGAGTATCTAAATCTATATATGTGCCAAATTGCAAGTCTCTAGTATTTGAAATGCGTTTTTTTCAAATTGGAGGCGGAGGGGGCGTGGCATCCAAAATCTGAAAACTACAAAATCTGCGTATCTATAATATCCATCTAAATATATAAAGTTGAAGTCTCTAGCTAAAACGGTGTAGAAGTTATGCTCCAAAACCCCTAAAATATGTAAACGAATTTTCGATATTTTATCGATAATTTGGAAACGGGATGAGTTATCGAAAAAAACAAAATAAACTCGTACTGCGTAGCTAACATACGAGTGTTCATGTGAAATTTCAGCTCTCTAGCTTTTGTAGTTTCCGAAATCTCGACGTTCATACAGACGGACAGACGGACGGACAGACGGACAGACGAACAGACGGACGGACGGACAGACGGACAGGGCTAGATCAACTTATTTTTTTATGCTGATCAAGAATATATATACTTTATGGGGTCTGCGACGTCTCCTTCTGCCTGTTACATACATTTTCACAAAACCATTATACCCTGAATTCCCATTTTCAATGGGTTCAGGGTATAAAAATCAAATATGAAAGCTCTAGTCGAGCTTGCTCGACTACGAGATCCCCTCTCTTCGACAAAGTTATATACTCCAAGAATTCCACGCTTCGTTTATTGTACATAACAAACAGTACAAACACAAGTACAAGCACGCAAACTGACATACGTATGTACGCATAAGCAAACGCATTGCTGTCTCGCTTGCAAATGCATGTACACATATGTATGCAGGCGTCTTGCTGTTTCGCCTGCTCTGCCCATGAGATTTGTTATGGGAACTTTTTGATGAACAATTTTCTTTCAATGGACTAGCTGGACTTTCGTAATCAAATTCTATATGTGCGTGCAATATACGGACCTAACAAAAAAAGGTATGTTAGTAGCTCATATGGTTTCTAAGATCGACACGTTCACACATAAGGACAGGCGGAGATGGCTAAATCGACTCAGCTCGGCAACGCCTTCATCTGCCTGTTACAACCATTTAACAAGACCATTATACCCTTTCCCATTTTCAATGGGTTCAGGGTATGAAGAGTTAAGACTGCTACCGCGACCCATGCAAAGTTACAACAACCAACAAAAAAGATGTGAAAAAAAAACAAGAAAAAGGTCATAGGAAAAGAATATAGATGGGATAAACTGGTGTGCTTAAGTAACTCAAATGGTATTCGCTTAAAGTTTGGAGCTTTGCACTGGATGGAAACGGAAATAGGTTCAAGATGAAGTTACAGAAATCAACAGCGAGCAACACTAGAATCAGACATTTGTTTGTGTCTGCAACGGGTTTTGTCGTTGAGCGATTATGTTTCAGCAGCTGTTGCCGCCAGCTGACTGGCTGCAACCGGTCTAGCTTGGCTTAGCTAAGGATTTGGTAAATCATTTTAGGTCAAGTCATCTATAAATTCACTGATGGATGTTTCCACTGATACAAAATATAATTACCAACATGTCATTAATTGTGTTATTTCAATGCGGTTTTAGAAGGTATGCAAGGAATGTGTATTTCGCAATAACAACATGTATACAAATATACATTTGAGAATCGCAATCAGCCCGCCATGATGTACATTGTACATAGCTGTGAGTAGGGAATGCTAATAGCGTGCTTTAGATAGGGACAGCAAGAACGTCGTGGCATCGGCAGCATTGAAATAGAACTTCCGGCTGTAGCGCAAAAAAGGCAAAGAAAATCCCAGCGTAATGCAATTTTCATTTTTCTGGTCACGTACGAAAAGTAAATCAATTAAGTTGTCATAAATTGTACTACTGCTACTGCAGCTGACGACACTTAGCCGCTTTCCCATTCGCACACGCATTCGTCACCATAGCGCACCGAAACACCCAGCCAACCACTCAACCAACTACCCAAACACCCAACCAACAACAGAAAATTTCCACCCTCCAATTGTGTTTCCGTTCATTCCCGTCTCCATCTCCGTTTCTGTCTTATGGTTTTACATCATCCCTGCAATGTTTTTGTCGCTTTTACTTAATTTTTTTCTATTTGCACAGCAAATTGAGCGGTATTTGTTTTTACTTTCATTTCTATGCATTTGAATACGCATTCCATAGAAACCAATAAACTGAAAAAGGCAAACCAAGCGACAAGCTAAAAAAAAGGAGTACATTTACGTCCTTGCGGTTATATCTGGTTTCTGCCTTACCATTTATTGGTAACAGTATATATCAGAAAAAAAAACTAGTGGAAAATGTATGGAGTTGACATATTCATAAGTTCCAATATTATTCATATACACCAACTGGGCTAACTAACATAAGTAATTTGACCTGTTTACATCATTAGTAAGATAAACTGTTGGCGGATGTCTAAGAAAGGATGTATATTTCCCTACCCCTTATAATATAATATGTATGTATGTATGTATATATGTATTGATAGCTATAAAGAGTATCTTCTAGCCGAGTTAATAAAAGTTTATATTTTAAGTAAAAGCTTGAAACGAAAGTAAATGTTGACCATACTGAAGGCAAAGATAAACTGTCACTTAAAGCACAATGTGTTGTATTCTAAGTGACTAAGTTCAAATGAAAATGTAATCATCGTATTGTCAGTTGCGAAGCTGTGGCTGTAACGCATCTACCATCGAGTATCTAGGCAGACTCCAGTTTCGCTAAGCTCGAAATGATTGCGTATAATTTGGACGCATTTAGTGTGGTTGAGCATCTAGTCGGTAAAATGGGAAACTGTGAGGGCGCCAATTGAGTTTTTATACCCTGAACCCATTGAAAATGGGAATTCAGGGTATAATGGTTTTGTGAAAATGTATGTAACAGGCAGAAGGAGACGTCGCAGACCTCATAAAGTATATATATTCTTGATCAGCATAAAAAAATAAGTTGATCTAGCCCTGTCCGTCTGTCCGTCCGTCCGTCCGTCCGTCTGTCCGTCTGTCCGTCCGTCTGTCCGTCTGTATGAACGTCGAGATTTCGGAAACTACAAAAGCTAGAGAGCTGAAATTTCACATGAACACTCGTATGTTAGCTACGCAGTACGAGCTTATTTTGTTTTTTCGATAACTCATCCCATTTCCAAATTATCGATAAAAAATTCGTTTAAATTTTTTAGGTTTTTTGGGTATAACTTCTACACCGTTTTAGCTAGAGACTTCAAATTTGTTTGTTTAGATAGATATTATGCATACGCAGATTTTTGTAGTTTTCAGATTTTTGATGCCACGCCCCCTCCGCCCCCAATTTGAAAAAAACGCATTTCAAATACTAGAGACTTGCAATTTGGCACATATATAGATTTAGATACTCTTAATCTATTCTTAAAATTTCATGAAGATCGTTTATCTAGAAATGGAGTTATAGGCGTCTACAATTCAGTCCAACCCACCCCCAAGCCACAGCAGCACCTGCGCAGTTAGCAGAGCGCGCGCTTATAAGTGCGTAAAGAAGAAGAGTATCCCTTTTTTGCAGGGTTCAGGGTATCTCGTAGTCGAGCCGTCTCGACTAGAGCCTTCTTACTTGTTGTTCCTTATTTTTATGCTAGCTGCCACTTTGCAAGCGCAACGGGCTTTCTCGCTCATTTCAACAAGGATTATTTACTCCACGAAAGATTCAATAACAATTTTGAAATGAGAGTCATTTCGTAATGCTTGAGTCGTAGATAAGCTAAAATAATCTAGCATAAGGCGAAAAGTTGGGCTGCTAAGTGGTCGTCGCGACGCGTTGACGGCAAAAATTGGTCAAAGCGGCTTAAAGATAAAAGGCAAAATATACATATAAAATAATGAGGGAGTTTGGTTTTCGCAGTAGTTCTGGTCGAAGTAAGTGACCAGAACTTATCAGATCTATAAAAGCCAGCCAACTAGCTAGCATTACATTGCTGGTTTTGTTTGAGTCACTAAAGTCGAATAGTATAAACATATACATATGTATTATTTTATGTATTACTTTATTATTATTTCAAGTACTAGAAACATATAATTAGGCTTAGCACAATGTCGTGTTCATAATCTGCAATTTCTAATTACGAAAGTCCATCTACAAGAAAATAAGTTCCCATAAAATGACCTATGTGGGCGTAGATATATCCGCCCTATCTCTTTGAATTTGGATGGTCAATCAATTGTGCCCAAAACGTAGCTAAAGTTGAAGATATCAATATATATTCAGGTCCAATTTGTCAGGCTTCCGTAGACATATGATATATAATAGCTCTCTAGCTGAACTTATACGATTTCTGGCATACCGCAAAGTGCATCTTCCGATTTGCCACAGATTTGCCAACAGATATTGTTAAAATTTTAATGCGAGCACACATTGAATTTGAACGTAGCTACACATTGTGGTCTAGTTAAGTAGAGGGCCAGCACGAAGAGTCTAAATCATTAGCCGGACATTTTCCGACTAATGGGGTTGCTAGTCAATCAATTACCATTCCCTCCAATATCTCCCTGCCATCCTGCTGCTTGATGCTGTTTTGCTTTTGTTTTCACAAACAAGGAAATTAAATTTCATGATCACTGCACATCTCAATTCACGTGGTTGTATGCACGAATGTACGGTCGTTAATCGAACTCGAACAACCTGGATGTACCTGTGCATGTGTACGAATATGCCAGTGATGGCTGTCACTCGACATTGGCCACATATCGTGTAATTGTTGTTCATTAAAGGAAATTAGCTGCAACATTGTGTCGTTTCGGCTGCGTTTTCTTTGTGCCATTTCGACCAATCACGTCTTGCATTATTCGACACGGGCGCCATCGACGCCGTGCATTTGAAATGCGCTATGCATGAGGAAATCTAATAATTCTTTGCCAAATGTCACTCCATTAGCACCAAATCCGACAGGATGGGCAAGCGCCACGCCTCGCCATACCATGCCATGGCACTGTTGTGGTAAGAATATAGAGGGAGGGTGAGGCCTCTGTGCCGGACAACGGATAACACGAAAAGTCTGACGAGCTAGTGGCAGCTGCTTTAAATTTTAAGTTAGATCAGAATTCTGAAACATTATAGACATACAGTTATCTTTCTTGTGTGTGTGTATTTTTATTTATGTGTGCTCCTCAGGGACTCAGTGTGTGTGTGTGGGAGATAGATGGTGCTTCGATCCCTCAATGTATCTAACCAACCGACCGTCTGCCACAACACCCGTGTCGGTAACTATATGTCTCCGAGTGTGTCTGTGCCTTTACCTATGTATGCATGTATATACGCAGTTCGAGGATTGGCGATTTATTTTACACAAGTTTTAATTTCCGGCAAATTTCCTAGTACAATTTCCCTTTTGAGAGCTACCGTTGCGCTACACAGTGATGCGGTGGTCGGCTTCGTGCTTATGGCTGCGAATCACTCACCTCGCCCCGTTCAAGGCGTCAATTTTAGAGTGACTATGTGACCGTTTTGGTTTACAAGAAAATTACTATGTGAATGATTATAAGCGTGAATTGTTCATATACGATATATATATATATATATATATATATATATATATAAATATTTAGTTTATTTTATAGAGTTATATGTAACTTAAACTTATGTACATACATATGTCGAGATGATAGGATATTAAAGAAGTTGATGCTTCTTCTACCCAGCCCGGACTGCACTTAGACACGTGTTACGCTAATAAGCAAGAGTCTATAGTCTATACAAGCAACACTTGGCAAACAGAAAATAAAAAACAGAAGAGCAACTATAAATTGCTTTCATCTTGTTGGTGTTTCAGTAAAATCGTTTTTTGACAATTCAGTCCAACAGTTGCACAATCACAAACATTTCGTCCGGGAGCGAGGGCTGAATTGAAAATGCTATTGCTAAGCTGACAGCAGCCAGTAGAAATGAAAAACAGCCTTTGGCGACTTGATCTGGTAAAAAATCATTGGATTCCACTCACACAGAAAGGCAACGAGGGACGAATGAAAAAACCTACAGCAATAAAACGAAAACCAAACCCAAAAACAGTAAAGCTATTGCAAATGGTGCTCGACAACTTAATATCCTTTACCACGCAGATTTTCATAGACCCTTTTGAAATTACAAATGAAAAACGCTAGCGAACTTTGCTCTGATGAACACGCACGCTTTAATAAGTTATTTGATAGAATATGGGTCTGCAAGCTAACTTGTTAATGGTAAGAATCAAATGATACAATATTTATATACCAATACTCAATCAATGAGTTCGTTGAAGCAACTTTTTTGTGCTTACAGGGTATAAAAACAATTTGCTTCCAATTGACGGCAATCATCGACTGACTGGCTGTCATTCCAAATCGGCTCGGTATACTGCACTTACTGCACACCGAGACCGACGACTGTGGCCTTTCATTTAATCTGTTATAGAGGCACTTTGTCGCTCCATTTCTCGCGCTATTACAAATGTGAAGAGATTATTAGTAAGCTTTTGTAGTTCCATGTTTTATTTTTATAACCACTGACCATTACTCTGTATATAACGAAATATGATTAAATGTTATGTCTAAATGTTTAGAAAATTAATGCAATAATATGATTGATTTGAGTTCCATATTGATGCAAATATTGGGTCGTTCACTAAGTAATTTCGTTTTATGACATCAGCTGACCTTTTTTCGCAGCCAACTTTGCGCTTAAGCGCTTTACCGTTGTAAATTTCAATAGTTGATATAGTAAAACTTATTTGTGAAAAATTTGGTTGGATTTTGTGAAATAGTTTTCATTTGGTGTCCTTTTGAAGATGGAAGATCAAAAACAACATTTTCGGCATATATTACTGTTTTACTATCGAAAGGGCAAAAATGCAGTCAAAGCAAGGCAAAAATTATGCTATGTGTACTGAGAAGATGTATTGACAGAACGCCAATGCCAAAATTGGTTTGCAAAATTTCGTTCCGGAAATTTCCATCTTAAGATTCACCACGCCCTGGAAGGCCTTTTGAAGCCGATGTTGAAAAAATAAAGTCGTTAATCGGTGCAAATCGTCGAATAACAACTCAAGAGATTGCGGAAAGATTAAATCTGTCAAACGCGACCGTTCACAAGCACAGAAAACGTCTAGGATTCATTTCAAAGCTTGACATATGGGTTTCTCATGTTCTTACAGAACGACATTTGCTTCGTCGCATTAACGACTGCAATACGCTTATTCCACGTCAAAGAAACGATCCATTTTTAAAGCGCATTGTTACCGGCGATGAAAAGTAAGTTGTTTACAACAATGTCAAGCGCAAGAGATCATGTTCTAAAAAGGATGATTCAGCTCAAACCACATCAAAGCCCGATATTCACCAAAACAAAGGTTATGTTGTCCGTTTGGGGATATTTCAAGGGGATCGTTTATTTTACCAGACTACACAACAATTAATTCTGAAGTTTATTGCAATCAACTAGACAAATCAAGTGATGCAGTCAAAGGAAAGAGACCAGAATTGGTCAATAGAAAAGGTGTAGTGTTCCACCAGGATAATGCGAGACCACATACAAATTTGATAACTCGCCAAAAGCTATTGCAGCTTGAATGGAATGTGCACACCCACCATATTCTCCAGACTTGGCACCTTTGAACTATTACTTGTTCCGGGCACTGCAGAATTTTTTGGATGGTACAACCTTCACCTCAAATCAGGACGTCAAACACCACTTGAACCAGTTTTTTGCCAGCAAGGATACACAATTTTATGAGCGCGAAATAAATCTCTTGCCCAAAAGATAGCAAAATGTACTAGAGCGAAATGGAGAATACATAATTTCATAAAATGCCTTATAAAATAAATAAGAAAACTGTAGTCGAGACTGGTCGACTACGAAATCCCCTGAGCCCTTCTTCGAACGAATAATATTCCAAGAATGCCTCGTTTCGATTCTCCACGCGTAAGAAACTAAACATGCAAAAACACGAGCACACACAGACGCTGATCTACGCTTGTAGGCATGTATGTGTGTATGCATGTGTGTAAGCATTGCAAGCGGCTTGCTGTCTCGCTGCTGCGTCGCATGGGTTTTGATGAGAAAAACTTGATGATTAATAATTCTGTTTCTAGATGGACAATCGTATTGATATCTTCAGATTATGATTATGATATTCATATATACATATGTATATGTTAAACCAAACAGCATATCTCTATGTATGTATGCTTGTACGCCTGTACGCGGCTTGCTGTCTCGCTGCCTCTGGTGCTGGGCTGTGGGGTTTTGCTGCTATAACTTCTTTGATTAATAATTATATTTCTAGACGGACAATCGTGTTCAACTGCTCAGATTATGATCATGACATTAATATCTATATGCCAAACCAAACTGTATGTCTCTAGTATTTGAAATACATTTTTTACACATTTGGGGGTGTGGGGGGAATTGGGTGTAGTATGTTTAATAACATAATACCCCGAAATCCAAAATCTGACAGAAACCGAAATTGTAATAAATTGGTATCTATCTATCTGATTTCACATTTTCAATGGGCTCAGGGTATAAAAATATCATGTTTGAATTGCTCTAAAACAAACGAAATTACTTAGTGAATAACCTAATATATATGTATGTATGTACATATAGTGGGCAAAAAAAGTTTAAGTAAACTGCATAAATTAGTATTATTTCTATTAGTACCCTCAAAAAAAAAAAAAACGAAATAGTGGAAAGCAGTATTTGATTTTCGCCACACTTTGAGCTCCATCCGACCAAAAAATGTTAAATTTGGACTCCCAAAAAGAATCCGGCTCGTTTAGGTACTCTTGAGCGAAATCTAGTCGCTTTTTCTTATTGACCTCAGAAATCAACGGTTTCCTTCGAGGGGTTCGTGCGTTGTACCATACCTTGTGCAGCACATTTCGCACGGGATATGGATGAACGCTAACTCCAGAAATAGTCCCTCCTGTATTTTGGGTGCCGACTTTTTTGGATCGCTCCTTACTGTGCTGAGAATTCGTCGCTTATCTCTGACACTTAATTTTGAAGACCGACCCGATCTGGGCTGAATCTCAAGGCTAGCTGTTTCCCCGTACGATTTTTATGTTGATTGAACACTAGTGGGTGGTCGGACAATCACTCTGTCAATTTCTGTCAATTTCAGATACACCTTTACCTTCTAAGTATACCTTTACTTAAACTTTTTTGGCATGCCTCTACTTAAACTTTTTTTGCCCACTGTATATACTTTTTATACACTGAACCCATTGAAAATAGGAATTCAGGGTATAATGGTTTTGTGAAAATGTATGTAACATGCAGAAGGAGACGTCGCAGACCCCACAAAGTGTATATATTCTTGATCACCATAAAAAATAAATTGATTGAGCCCTGTCCGTATGTTAGTTACGCAGTACGAGTTTGTTTTGTTTCTTCGATAACTCATCCCATTTCCAAATTATCGATAAGAAATCGAAAATTCTCTGACATATTTTAGGTTTTTTGGGCATAACTTCTACACCGTTTGAGCTAGAGACTTTAAATTTATATATTTAAATAGATATTATGGATACGCAGATGTTGTAATTTTTAGATTTTTGATGTCATGCCCCCCTCGCACTTCAAATTCTAGAAACTTGCAATTTGGGAAATATATAGATATATTTAGATACTCTTAATCAACTTTAAAAATTTCATAAGGATCGTGCATCTAGAAATGGATGTGCACCCCAGCCCACCCCCAAGCCACGGCAGCAACTGCGCGGTTAGCAGAGCGCGCGCTCATACGTTTGTAAAGAAGAAAACTATTAGTTTTTTGCAGGGTTCAGGGTATCTCGTAGTCGAGCCGTCTCGACTAGAGCCTTCTTACTTGTTTACAATTTAAATTTATTCATATTAAATTTATTCGAGTATCTTTTAACCCTCTTATGTCTCTACCAATACTTCGAACGACGTACAACTTATTATTTTGTAAATTGCATCCTGCATGACAATGCTGGGTTGGCCTGTTCTTTTATGGGATGGGCAGTGCTGGGCTGGTTTGGGCTCGGCGTCTCGCAATTTTAAGTGTATATGTATTATATTATCAGTATCTGCATCCAGCACGCAGTTAGCGTAGCCCAGACGACCTACTGCAACAGTTGCACACTACACAGCAGCACAGCCGAAAGCCGATAAGTTTGGCCATAATTCATCTTGTGTGGCCTCCAAAGACCTTTCATCTGCTACTCAGTTGCCAAATATGTTTTTTATTCTGGCTGTTACAATAATTTGGATGGCGCATGCCTGGCTTGATCTTGATGGTGCCGTAGCAGCTGGAGCTGCGTGGGTAGGCTGCAAATGCTTAAGCAGCCTAAAGTAACTCTTATTCGGCCATGACTAATGTTCTACAGCTCCACTGTTCGAGTTGACTGGCATTGCTCAGTTCAACGCATCTCAACTTGTTGCAATTTTTCTTTTCTGTCATAATAGTTGGTAGCGAAAAACAGATTGTTTGGAGCAAACAGGCGAGTAACAGTAACAGCAAAGGAAAAACTGCCGACTCCTGCACATTTTCTTTAGCTGTTTCAACTTCCTTCTCCAGAACAGTCTGATCTGGCACCAACATTACCACCATCATCAGCACCAGCACTAACACTTGCAGCAGCAGCAGAACAAGCTCTCTTATTCGCTGATGGTGTAAATTTCTTGAAAGTTGCAAACTTTTGCATTGTTGTTGCAGCAAAAATTATTGTAGCATTGAAAGTTCAATGTTCCGTTTTACTGTCCCTTGGAGGCTTGTGGCAGAGGCAGCTGTCGCTGCTGTTAACCTCCAAGACTTCTCCGACTTGAAAATCGACTTGTCTACGGGGTACACCCATTTCGATGGCAGCCAATGCTGGCTGGCATAAATCATACTGCAGCTAAATTAGTTAATAAATCACGAAATAAATAGGTTTGCGCGCTCTATAAGCAATATATTTTATTCAACAAGAATATGATTAACTAAAGTCTATTTGGCAAATGCCAACAAGATTTGATAACAACATAAAGAAAATATCTAGCAGCTATAGTCATATTAATCATTGAAAAAAAAAAAAAAACAAGTAAGAAAGCTGTAGTCGAGACTGCTCGACTAAGAAATCCCCTGAGCCCTTCTTCGAACGAATAATATTCCAAGAATGCTTCGTTTCGATTCTCCACGCGTAAGAAACTAAACATGCAAAAACACGAGCACACACACGGTTGTAAGCATGTATGTGTGTGAGCAATGCAGGCGGCTTGCTGTCGCGCTGCCTTTGTTGCTGCGGCACATGTGTTTTGATGAGAAAACTTTGATGATTATTAATTCTGTTTCTAGATGGACAATCGTATTGATATCTTCAGATTATGATTATGATCTTCATATCTATATGCTAAACCAAACTGCATGTCTCTAGTATTTGAAATGCATTTTTTACACATTTGGGGGTGGTGGGGCGAAATCCAAATTCTGACAAAAACCGAAATTGTATTAAATTAGTATTTATATATATGCAGAAGACTTGGAGACTCTAACTCTAAAGATGAATTAGCTAGATTTTTTTAACTGGCTCCCGATAAATTCATTTATCGATAACTGCAAATATACGAGTTATCGAATTTCTGAAACAAAACTCGTACTGCGCGTGCAATATACGGACCTAACACAAAAAGAATGAACTCTCTAGCTTTTGTATTTTCGGAAATCGACGCGTTCATACATACGGACGGACGGACAGACGGACATGGCTATATCAACTCTTCTCGTCACCCTGATCAAGAATATATATACTTTATGGGGTCTGCCGCGCCTCCTTCTGCCTGTTACATACTTTTAACAAAACCATTATACCCTGATTTCCCATTTTCAATGGACTCAGGGTATAAAAAAATATGGCATCTATTATTCAATTGAGTACATTTAACAGATGCAATTCTTCCTCACTCTCTCTTTTTCGGATATGTGCCGGTTCCAATCGATTTCAATTAAAAATAATTTACAAATAAAAGTTGTGGTGAAAGCAGGGTTAAAATCGGCACACGCACAGGCTGTAATGGAGTTATTTGATTCGTTTGATATGGCAAAGCCATCATAACCCATCCTCATTTCCCACCGCTCATCATCTACGTTTGCAAGTACGCTACAAATACTGTCCGTCCGTCCCTCCATCTGCCTGTTCGTCGGTTTGGGTATACATTTGTCGATTTACATTGCAAAATTGTTGTTTATATACGCACAGAGATCAGGATCAGTCCCAGTCCGTTTTTTCTGCAATTTACACTATAAATAAATAAATAAATATATATATATATAAATATATATATATATATATATATATATATATATACAGACTGACGATTACATTGAACCGCTTTTGAGCGCATTTTTCAAAATATTTGTGAAAAATATTTCGCATTCAAACGAATTGAAACGCACAAAAACAAACATTTACGTATCTCTGCACTCGTTTCATTTAATTTTGTTTGCAGGCAAAGTCCGTCCGCCGTAGTGTTTGCAACAGAACATTGCCGCGGATAGCGAAGCCGTGGAATGCAATTGAGTGATATGGCTGAATGTGGCAGCCGATAATCGTCGACTCAGATACATGTAGTAGATATTCGTGCTCGATTTTTTCATCAGATTCGTGCATTCTGTTAGTATCTCTGGTAAGTGCAGAGAACAACAGAGCGTCCGGATCTAAATTTCGCAAGTGTTTTTCAGGTTTGATTCAATCATGAGTTGTATACAAAATTCATATTGCAATTGAGAACATTTTTAAGCTGCTATCTGCGCATCAAAGGCAGTTTCTCGTTCTATCTATCTATCTTAAACGCCTTCCGACAAGAGGAGATAATAAATATTTATTCTTTGCTTAAAAGTTTTTTAGCCGCATGCGGCATATAGCGAGAGCGATAGACAGAGAGGAGAATACATTCTTTAGATTCTAAAGGAATTTTTAATATTTTAATGTGCACAAAGGACGCAGAGCGTGACATTGAAGACAAGAACAAAACGTAAAGTTGTCAGAAAGCTGTTCCTCAAATAGCCAAAATGACGGGTGACTGTTTCCTTTTCACATGGGCCCGGCGTGGACATTAGAGCCACACAAACACACACGTATACACACACACAAAATTATTTTGCAATAAATTTTGTGACATATTTCCACGAATGTGAAAAAAGTTGAAAGGAAAGGAAAAGACACTGCTGCGATTCTGACAAACACAAAGAAGACTTCAGACAGGTAACAGCTGGGCGTGGGGGGGCAAGCAAACAGGTACGCAGATGGGCGTAGGCGGTTTCATGTTTGTCAGCTTGCTTCTCACAGATAGAACAATATATATATTAAATACACATCAGTGCTAAGTAATAGCAACTTAAATTGTCTTCGAAAATATCTGCCAAGACGAATTGTTGCCTACCCAAATAAAATCTGCCACTAAGCGCCGACAGTACAGCACGAAGCAATCCAGCAATATGCGACCGTGACTTTATGACGTTTTGATTTATATATTATTGAAAAAGTTTTGTCGCAGGCACAGAAAAATCACGCGCTAGTACCAAAAATCACGTAGGTGACAGGGAAAGCTCCAATCTTCCCTCTCCAAATTTTACTCTACTGGGTGTGTCTAGGCACCCAGTAATCTCATAAATAATTTTTAGCCAAAAAAAACTTTAGTGAAGCAGAGGAGCTCAGCTATGGAGTGAAATTAATTTTTGATGTGCGCTTCGTAAGGCAATCATGTGCCACTGCCGATGTGCCCTGTAAATTATATCAATGTTTCAAGCACCAACCTTACAAATTAGAGGCAATGCTGATGCCCTTGCCCAGAGTAGGGCTAGGCTCACAGCCTTGAAAACTTTGGTTCAATTGATTTGACGATGGGCTCAGCGCCATCTCCAACACTTTAGGGAGGTTATGCTCTGCATTTGGCCACCCCTCTCGCTCTGCCAGATTTTTTCGATATGGAAATTAATTAAAAAAGTTTTTAATCAGCCTTCGAATGTGTCAGCATCCCACATAAAAGACTTAAATTGGCGTTTCTTTTCTTCCCCATTGCTGTCAGCAAGCGTCCAAGTGTGAGCAATATTTGGCTGCAAGCCCGATTAACTGCGGCTTTCAGCATCTTGAAGCATCCCGTCAGTTTACTTGAACTTTCTCAGTTGCTTTCAACTATAAACATTATACAATATAGTCTGATATTTATTTAAAATTCTACAACCTCATGGAAATGTATTTGCCAGTTTTTTTTTTTTTTTTTATTTATTTATTTGTTTTTTTTCATTATCTTAGTAACTGCAAGAGTTACACTTTCTTAGCATCTGTAAGAATTGCATGCAGACGGATGAACGGAAAGGGTAAGGTTGTGTGCATAAAACCAATATACTTTTATATCCTTTGTGCTCGGGCTTATAGAGTACCTTTTACTTTTCCGCATAAGCTTGTATGTCAGTATCTGAACCATGTGTTCGTTGATAAAAAGTTTTAATTTATGTCAAAAGCTTTTGCCAAGAATTTTAATATGAGCAAAATTTTTGCAAAGTTGTCTTTGTCAGTTACGTACTTGGGTATCCCTTCTATTCTGAGCAGACTGTCAGTGCCATGAGCTTTCAGATTCCAAGCCATCGAATTCTTTGGACAGCGCTCTGAACATTGTCTTAAATAAAAAGGAATCTAAAATAAATAGGTTTTAGAAGTACAGAAATTCCTTGTATTTGTTTTACGTGGCGTGTACTTCCGGAGGAAGTTTACTACCACGGTACTCACATGTGCCCCATAAGGTGACACATAGTATAGCGGGTGAAAATAACGCGTCTACCAACGCTCAAAAAAGAGAAGAGAGCTCTTTTTTGTACCAATTTGAACTTGTGCTGTCGGGCACATCGTTCCCTCTTGGGTCGAGGCGAGGCCTATCATAACCTCTACTGACTTCGGGTACAGTATCCGGTTGGGATCCAAAAAATTGACATGCTTGGATCGCAACTTGTCGTGACTCAATACCACATTGAGTCATGACGTTAGGTTTTAGAAGTACAGTTGAGTCTCGATAATTCATAATGACAAGGGAACCGAATTTTTTACGAATTACAGAGGTTTTCGATTTACCGGGGTTTCCATTTCGCGAGGTGTAAAAAATCAAAATACGAATTGAAGGGGTTTTTATATTTCACGTAATTTTAACAATTTTAACTTATTATAAATAAATAAAATACACATTCAATTCAATAATATGTATTTAATAACAAAATTAAACATAAACAATATCATATTAACGAAATTTTGTATTGTTTCATGTTCTTCATAATTATGTTTTTTATTGTGTTTACCAAGCTTATTAAATGATCAATTGCATTATTTGGAACATTATGATATGAAAAAAAAACATGTTATGAGAACGTTTGCTTGACATTTTTACGAATCGTCTTTAAATAAAATGAGCAAACTAATGTGCATAAATCCATTGAGAGAACAACGAAATTTCGCACATAAAGCGACAAAAACTTCCAGCAAAATCAAGAATTACGAATTACAAGAGGTTACGAAACGAAATTACGAATTATAAGAGGTTTCGAAACGAATCATAAGAGGCAAGATCATGGCCGAGTAGGCAGAAAAATTACGAATTAACGAGGGGACCGAAATGTATGGGATTTTTACGAATTAACGAAGTTTTTTCAAGGGACCAGCAGTTTTTTACGAATTATTGAGCTTTCGATTTAGCGGGGTACGATTTATCGAGACTCAACTGTATATATACCACATAATAATTTAAACTAATATATATTTCTGAACTAATACATATTTTAATGAAAAGAGGTAAACTGCTCAACAGATACTCAGTTTAATTGCTGTCTATATTCATTTTCTTCAAAAATATGTATAACATGGCTGAATGTTCTTTTGTTATATTCTGAAGTCATTAAAAAAGGAAATCAGAGTAAATGTTTCCTTTAATTATTATACTCATTGAAAATGGGAAGTCAGGGTGTAACAGGCAGAAGGGGGCGTGGCAGACCCCATAAAGTATATATATGCTTGATCAGGGCTGTGTCGATTTAGCCCTGTCCGTCTGTGGAGTGAACATGGATTGTATTCACAAATTACTTATATATACATATACATATATATATATATATATAAATACATAATAATAATATATATACAATAACTTTATTACATTATCGCAGATAAATATTTATTTAACCATATAAATTATATTATATATTTATATATTAAATTATGTAATTATTAAATTTGTCCAAAATAACTTTACATTAACAGGTTTAATAAACACATAGTATGTAAGCTTCTGACTTTCAAGCTTTTCAAGCTTCCAACCCAATTCACAAACTTGCAAAAAGCTTCCACAATAAAACTTAATATAAATATACAATTTTTCAAAAAATAGCTTTACATGAATAGGTTTAATACAAACACCTCGAATAAGCTTCTGACTTTCAAGCTTCCAACCCAATTCACAAACTTTCAATAAGCTTCCGCAATAAAATACGTTCTTGTCTAGACTACAATAAAAATTACATTACTTATAAACTGTCAAAACTTGAGCCCATGAGCTTTTCTACATTTTGACAGCTTTTACAGTTTGGACTATTGAACAAACATTCTCCAAAAACAAATATAAAGCTGTATCGAATCATATTCGTTCAGGGAATCAGAAACAAACATGGATTTTGAAAATAATAAGAGTTCAGTAAGTAAATTTAGCGACTCGAACTGTTCTAGCGAAGAAAGCTTCGACTACGGCAAAGAAAATGCCTCCGGAAAGCAAGATGCTGCCAAGCGGAGTGACAATCATTCTTCAAGCAGCATTATCAGTGACTTTGCCCACCTTCGCCCTCGAGGCGGTCTACGGGGTAAGTCCTACTGGCGCGACGTCATTGAAGAAGTGGAGTTTGCCGTACATTGCGTGTCGCGGCCACGCCTACCTGTAGTCGACTACTCCTTGATTCTACCGCCACATTTACGCGAGCGGGTAAAACAGATCCAAGCTTACGATTACTCAGCATCAGACGATGTTGTTTATATTCGGGATGAGATGCGCGAGGAGAGACCGCATGATTACCAAGTAGCCAGTGAGGATAGCCGTGAAGAGGGACAAGAAGGAGCCCCCCTTGTAAATAAAATATATACTAATATGGAATAGTTCATAATATATATGTCCAAAAACCTGTTTAGATAATGGACCGAAAAAAAGTAGAGGAGCATTTTAGTGAGAGTCAACACTCGGACATAGTTCGCATGGATCATGAGTTTGAAAAATTTGATCTAAGGCTGGATGAGCCAGTAGGTCACACCCACCGTAGTGTCGACAAGACCAGCTGGTATGCAAAGTTCTTGTGTGCCAGTCGTGAGGAACGTATTTGCTGGGACTCTCGAGTAGAGCGCTCAAAGACAGGCGATTCTGCTTACACACTAGACGAACAAGCAGAAAACCTAATGGATGCAGTAACTATTAGTTATTAAATGTGATTTCCAATGATCCTAGCTTCTTCTATATAACAGTCTGCCGAGCGTTTCATTCACTGGCTCAATTCTATCGGTACAATGGATA
This sequence comes from Drosophila antonietae, assembly GCA_030914385.1. Lineage (NCBI taxonomy): Eukaryota > Metazoa > Arthropoda > Insecta > Diptera > Drosophilidae > Drosophila > Drosophila antonietae. Next base: position 6,104,037 of record JAUESO010000617.1, read on the forward strand.
CGTCTATGACACCTGAGAAAGTTAAGAATTTATTTTCAATCAAAGGCGATCGTACACTGCTTGCATCAGTCAAAACTGATCCAAAGGAAGTCAACGCCATAGCTCAGACAGTAGCAGACAAATGGAACAAACCTCATGTAAGCTATCTTATAAAGCTCATAAAACTAAATTGGCTCTTACTGAGATCGCTATATTTAATAGATGGCGATTGAACTCAAATACGAGAAACACATAAATGACCATGCAATGCGTGTGACACAAAAACCGCTGCTTAGCGCTTTTGGCCGCACCGTACCTCTTAAAGATCGGCCTTGGATCAAGCGCTCCGGGGATAAGGTCATCGAAACAGTTTACCCGAATGATCTTCTCACACGTGAGAAGATTTTCAAAGGAATTACCCACCTTCGCAGTACCACTGCACTTATTGATTTTTACTTACATAATCCAAAGTTGGCTCGGCCTCTGTATTTACTACAGGGTGGAGATTTCCAGGAAATGAAAACCAGCGAATCTGTCATGGAAATACCACTTTACGAACATCTAGGGCTGCGCTACTAGCAGCATCTAGGCAAGAAATCAAATTTAACTTATTGCAATTCAGAACGTTATAGAAAAATAGTTGGGGTTGAATAAAATTGAAAGTTAGTGTAAGTAGAACAAGTAAGAACGTTGCAGTTAGGCGCAACTAACTGCGAGAGATTATGTTCCCGTAGGTGCCGTTTATTTATTTAATTAACATTAATAAACGAAATATTTCGGCAATTAGCAAACGTACATGGCAAGCAACAAACGTTTTTCCTATACACACTATACGAGTATACACACTGCGTGCGCGTTGCGTGCATGCTATAGTATTTTAAGATTCGCGATTGAATTGTGAGTTTGTAGCAGTGAACTTACTTAAGCTTAGCTAACGATTACATGTTATTTTAAAATAATGGGTTCGAATCCCGCTGGAAACGTTTTGTTTATAAATCGAAAACCTATCAATTTAATTTTTTTAATTCATAAATATTTGTATATTTATGTTAAAATGCTTTCTGCCATCTTATCAATTACTACTAAGCTATTATATGCAGTTGGCCACAAGAAACTTCTTTGCCGATTTGTCACGCCCCCCGTGGGGCGATTTGGCCAGTTCTTAGAAAGAGCGAGGCTAACTTAACATCAAAATTTGGTTACTTACATTGCAAAAATGCGAATATTACAGGGTGTTTTTCGATATGCCACGCCCCCAAAGAGGCTGAAAAATTATTTTAATTTTATTTTATTAATAATTTTATTAAATTTGGGTCATCGATAGAGGAGGGCATTAGTAACTGAACCATCTAATTTTGAAGCTTCTAGATCTAAATCTGTAGGAGATATCAACTTTTGCGGTTTGCCATGCCCCCTATGGGCGTAGATATATCTACCACAGCTTATTGATCTTGGGTTGTCAACCCAAGGATACATGACAAATTGCAACTCTCTAGCTCATCATAGACAGAAAGGCAGACGGACGGACAGCAAGACGGTCATTACACAAAATCAATAGACTCTTTTTCCCTTTTTGGGAACAGAGTCTAAAAATATACATATATGCAGTATATATGAACATGCTTGAGAAAGTTTGGGGCAACAAACAAACAGATATATATTACAACCTAACATTGGAATATCTCCGGTTCGTTTCTCGTCATGTTTTTGGATTCACACAGAATAAGAACTTAATTTGAAATACAGAATCTATAATCCGACTTATAATTATTTTACTCATTAAAGAATTACTACTAATTGCTACATTAGCAATTACTACTAAGCTGTATTTATACCCTGAACCCATTGAAAATGGGAATTCAGGGTATAATGGTTTTGTGAAAATGTATGTAACAGGCAGAAGGAGACGTCGCAGACTAGAGGTGGGCATAGGCTGGGTTTTTGTCGGGTACCCTTGGGCACCCGCGGGCACCCGTGGGTATGGGCTGGAAAATCGATTTTCGGGTTGGGTGCGGGCGGGTGCGGGTTACGCCGCTCAACCCGCTTTACCCGAAACAATTTGGAAATATGAGAACGCAATTGTGAAATATTTTCAATTTGGATTACAAATATTTTCTTTTCTTAACTTCCTGTACACTATCGATTACGTTTGTTATCGATTATCTCAATTATAATTATCATCACTAGCTATTACAATTGTGATCACTAAAAAAAGAAAGCTCGGCGGAAAAAAGAAAAAGATGAAAAAAATTTTTCGGGCGGGCGGGTTGGTCCCGGGCTGCAAATTTTTGTAGCTTTCGGGTGTGGGTAAAATTTTGCTCTTCGGCCCATGGGCTGGGTCGGGTTGGGTGCAAAATTTCGGCCCATGCCCACCTCTATCGCAGACCCCATAAAATATATATATTATCCGTCTGTCCATCCGTATGAACGTCGAGATTTCGAAAACTTCATCTAGAAATAGAGTTATAAGCTTCCAAACTTCAGCCAACCCACCCCCAAGCTACAGCAGCAACTGCGAGGTTAGCAAAGCGCGCGCTTATATGTAAGTAAAGAAGAAGAAGATTAGATGAGTAGAAGTGGGCATGGGCCGAAATTTCGCACCCAGCAGAGGGCGCGCTCATAAGTGCGTAAAGAAGAAGAGTATCACTTTTTTGCAGGGTTCAGGGGATTTCGTAGTCGAGCAGTCTCGACTAGAGCCTTCTTACTTGTTTTATTATGAATATAAGTATTGAAAGCATTGGAAGCTGTTCTCAGAAAGTTTGATACAATCTACAATTTGACATGGAAAAATCTGAGTCAATCAAAACTGAGTCAATCTGACCATTAGGAAATGAATATTATGAGATCGGGTTGTATCAATGACAGGTACTTTCTTATGTTTTGTATCAGATATACATACTAGTTCGATTGGCATGTGGTTTTGCAAATACTTCTTGCATAGCTTGCATACACACAGTCTTCGTGTTTGGACAGCAATGAGTCGGAAACCAAAAGCTTTCCGCCAATTGAACAACATTGCTTCTTCGTCGATTTAAGTGACAGCCGTCTTCAACGAGAGATAGAAAGCTGTGCACACAACCAAATGAATTTCAGAATGACAGTAATCAACAAAATTGAACAATTTTCGTTTCCATCAATGGAGCAGCGGAAAGGAGGACTGTCTTGCATATGTCAGTGAATGGAAGTAAAGTGCTTTGGGTATTATTCAGATAAAATGTAATTAAATAAAGGGAATTAGATATTTTGCAGTTCATTGAAAGCATTGGACTCGAGAGCGACGGACACAACTGGTTGACAAGGGTAGCTCATCATTCAACGTATCTACACTTTTCCGCTTGCCACTTCTTCACTTGTTAACTCCATTGACGATGTCTACCATGTGGCATGCATAGTAGTTGCCACCAAACAGAGCACTGTTTAGCCAAACACGTCTATTGTGCAGTTAGGTATCTCGATGGCTAGGTGGCTGGCTAACCATAATTTATTTTGTCACAAATGAAATAGCCGTAGGACCAAAGGCTGACGGTTGACAATTTAGTGACCAACTCAACGATCAAAAGAATAGCCGAGTTGTGGTTAATGAAATAATCAAAATGCATTTACCCATAATATTCTGTGATGTCGAAGTTATTTAGATGATAATAACCACTCAAGCGTAAGATATATGTATATAAAGACTTGTTGACAGAAATATGTGTCCGTTCAAATAAAAAACAAAAATTTACTGAATATGCAGCAGTTCAGAAAAACAGTTAACAACAAGTAAGAAGGCTCTAGTCGAGACGGCTCGACTAGGAGATACCCTGAACCCTACAAAAGTGATCTTCTTCTTTACGCACTTAGGAGCGCGCGCTCTGCTAACCGCGCAGTTGCTGCCGTGGCTTGGGGGTGGGATGGGCTGAACTTTGAACGCTTATAACTCCATTTCTAGATGGACGATCGTCACGAAATTTGCGTTTTGCCAAAATGCGAATTGCGTTTTTTTTTTCAAATTGGGGGCAAAGGGGGCGTGGCATAAAAAATCTAAAAATTACAAAATCTGCGTTTCCATAACATCCATCTAAATATATAAATTTGAAGTATGTAGCTTAAACGGTATACCCAAATGATAAACTTATTTTTATACTTTGTTCCCGAAGGGGAAAAAGTATATTGGGTTTTGTGCAATGTCCGTCTTGCTGTCCGTCCGTCTGTCCGTCTGTCCGTCCGTCCGTCTGTCCGTCTGTCCGTCTGTCCGTTTGTCCGTATGAACGCAATATTTTTCGGCGCTATTAGAGCTAGAGACTTGAAATTTTAAACATATACTCATATATGTTCCCGAATTATAAAGTGTAAAAATTTTCCCGATCCGCCCACTAGGGGCGTGGAAAATCGGAAAACTCTTCCGCCCATAGTTAAGTTATCATACTAGATGATGAGCTAGAGAGTTGCAATTTGGAATGTATACTCGGGGTGACAACCCAAGTTCAAAAAGCCATGGCGGATATATCTACGCCCATTGGGGGCGTGGCAAATCGGGAAATACGTATCTTCTACACCGTTAAAGCTAGAACGCTGAAATTTTGCATGTGAGTTAATGTTATGATTCTAAGAATATCGATCAAAAAGTTTTATGTCTACGCCCATTGGGGGCGTGGCAAATCGGACCTGAATATATAGTGATTTTTCAAATTGTGCTATATTTTGAACACTATTGACACTAGAGACTTGAAATTTTGCATGTATACTTGGGTTGACAACCCAAGACTAATAAGCTATGGTAGATATATCTACGCCCACAGGGGGCGTGGCAAACCGCAAAAGTTTATATCTCCTACAGTTTTAGAGCTAGAAGCTTGAAAATTGGATTGTTGAGTTACTAATGTTCTCTTCTATCGATCCCCCAAAAATAAATTTTCAGCCTCTTTGGGGGCGTGGCATATCGAAAAATACCCTGTAATTTTCGCATTTTTGGAATGTAAGCAACCAAATTTTGCAGGCATGTTAGCCTCGGCCATTTCTGAGAACTGGCAAAAAATTATGCGTCTACGCCGCCTGGGGGCGTGGCAAATCGGCAAAGAAGTTTGTTGTGGCCAACTGCATAATTCATGCATACAATAGCTTAGTAGCAATTGCTAAGATGGCAAAAAGCATTTTAACATAAATATAATAATATTAATGAATTTAAAAAATAATATTCATAAGTTTTTGATTAATAAATAAAAGTTTCCAGCGGGATTCGAACCTGGGTCTTTTGAAAACAACATGTAATCGTTAGCTAAACCTAAATAAATTCACAGCTGATCAGCTGACCAGCTGATCAGCAGTTTGTGACGACACAAAACAATACAATCGCAATTCTTGCAATATGTATACACTTTTGGATGTGTATACACGTACACATGCATACATATGTACATATATGCATGCATAGAAAAACTGCCTGCCACACAGCGTCGCAAATCGGAAAGCATAAAGCAGTTTTAGTTTTTACTTAAATGCACAATTCATATGCGTATGTTTATAAATGATTATCAATTGGCAGCAAGCATTTTATAATAAATATACAAATATTAAAAAAATAAAAAATAAATAATTTTTGAAAAAAAGTTTTCTGCGGGATTCGAACCCACGCACCTAAGTATAGCTTGCATAGCGCTTACCACCAGCGCCACTGCCCTGACTTGGATTTCGTTAACTAAACCCAAATAAGCCATTGCTAGAGCGCCTTTTGACAAAACTAAAGTAACGATCGAAAAATTCTCAATTCAGTCACAATTCTTAGAATATTCTGGCATCCAAACTTTTGTATGTATACATAGAAAATTGTGTGTATACTCGTATAGTGTGTACATGTGTAAATCTGTATGTATGTGTAGGGAAAACGTTTGTTGCTTGCCATGTACGTTTGCTAATTGCCGAAATATTTCGTTAATTAAATGTTTATTAAATAAATAAGATGCACCTATGGGAACAAAGTATATCGCTGTTAGTTGCGCCTAACTGCAACGTTCTTACTTGTTTTGTGCTGATCAAGAATATATCTACTTTATACGGTATGCGACGTCTCCTTCTGCCTGTTACATACATTTTCACAAAACCATTTTACCCTGAAACATTTCATTGGGTTTTAATCAATATCTGTTTCAAGTCAATAAGAAATTATATCTCTCACAAACAAAGTGGAAGTACCCTAGTACGACCCATTTTAACTTTCAAATGGAAACATATCAGAATCCCGGTAATTTTGCATGTATTTTAAAAACTATCAGAATGTTATAATGGCATTCATGGCAAACCACAAGCTTCTAATATTAGAAATTTTTCTTTTTTCACATTAGGTTATAAGGTGGTATATTTTGTGGCAGTATATGGGTTCTGAAACGCCATCCCCATACACACATTTTAACAAAATCATTAGAAGTGCTTCTTACAAAACAAAGAATACCTGAAATAAAATCATGTGACAGTAAGTTCAATAGGTCTCTTTTCGGAATCAAGTGAAAATATCTATAGCACCAATAATTAATACTCCGAATCAATATGTTTCCAAAAAGTTATGTCATTCAAAAAATGAATGAAAAATACTCCAAACCGATTAAAAATGACCCGATTTTAATTATTGGAAGGTTCCATACATTTTTTGTCAAAACTGTCACAGTTTCAAATAGATAGTTATACTTTGTTCCCAAAGGGATGAAAGTATATTGGGTTTGTGCAATGTCCGTCTTGCTGTCCGTCTGTCCGTATGAACGCAATATTTTTCGGCGCTGTTAGAGCTAGAGACTTGAAATTTTAAACATATACTCATATATGCTCCCGAATTATAAAGTGTAAAATTTTTCCCGATCCGCCCACTAAGGGCGTGGCAAATCGGAAAACTCTGCCGCCCCTAGGCAAGTTATCATACTAGATGATCAGCTAGAGAGTTGCAATTTGGAATGTATACTCGGGGTGACAACCCAAGTTCAACAAGTAAAAAAGCTGTAGTCGAGACTGCTCGACTAAGAAATCCCCTGAGCCCTTCTTCGACCGAATAATATTCCAAGAATTATTCGATTCGTTTCTGCACGCCTAAGAAACTATACATGCAAAAACACGAGCACACACACGCTTGTAAGCATGTACATATGTGTGTGAGCAATGCAGGCGGCTTGCTGTCTCGCTGCCTTTGTTGCTGCGGCACATGGGTTTTGATGAGAAAACTTTGATGATTAATAATTCTGTTTCTAGATGGACAATCGTATTGATATCTTCAAATTATGATTATGATATTCATATCTATATGCTAAACCAAACTGCATGTCTCTAGTATTTGAAATGCATTTTTTACACATTTGAGGGTGGTGGGGCGAGGAGGGGACCGGAATCCAAATTCTGACAAAAACCGAAATTGTATTAAACTAGTATCTATATATATGCAGAAGACTCGGAGACTCTAACTCTAAAGATGAATTAGCTAGAATTTTATAACTGGTTCCCGATAATTTCGTTTATCGATAACTTTGCAAATATACGAGTTATCGAATTTCTGAAACAAACTCGTACTGCGCGTGCAATATACGGACCTAACACAAAAAGAATGAACTCTCTAGCTTTTGTATCTTCGGAAATCGACGCGTTCAAACATACGGACATACGGACGGACGGACAGACGGACATGGCTATATCAACTTTTCTCGTCACCCTGATCAAGAATATATATACTTTATGAGGTCTGCCACGCCTCCTTCTGCCTGTTACATACTTTTAACAAAACCATTATACCCTGATTTCCCATTTTCAATGGACTCAGGGTATAAAAAGCTATGGCGGATATATCTACGCCCATTGGGGGCGTGGCAAATCGGGAAAAGTTTATATCTCCTACAGTTTTAGAGCTAGAAGCTTGAAAATTGGATGGTTGAGTTACTAATGTTCTCCTCTATCGATGACCCAAATGATTCTTCAGCCTCTTTGGGGGCGTGGCATATCGAAAAATACCCTGTAATTTTCGCATTTTTGGAATGTAAGCAACCAAATTGGAGTCATGTTACCCTCGGCTCTTTCTAAGAACTGGCCAAAAATTATGCGTCTACGCCCACTGGGGGCGTGGCAAATCGGCAAAGAACTTTGTTGGGGCCCACTCATAATTCATGCATATAATTGCTTAGTAGTAATTGGTAAGATGGCAGAAAGCATTTTAACATAAATATAATAATATTAATAAATTTAAAAAATAAAATTTATAAGTTTTCGATTAATAAATAAAAAGTTACCAGCGGGATTTGAACCCAGGTCATTTGAAAATGACATGTAATCGTTAGCTAAACTTAAATAAATTCACAGCTGATCAGCTGGTCAGCTGATCAGCAGCTTGTGACAAAACAAAACAAGTAAGAAGGCTCTAGTCGAGACTGCTCGACTACGAAATCCCCTGAACCCTGCAAAAAAGTGATACTCTTCTTCTTTACGCACTTATGAGCGCACGCTTTGCTAACTGCGCAGTTGCTGCCGTGGCTTGGGGGTGGGTTGGGTTGAACTTTGGACGCTTATAACTCCATTTCTCAATGGACGATCTTCATGAAATTCAGAGTAGATCAAGAGTATCTAAATCTTCCTATATGCCAAATTGCAAATCTCTAGTATTTGAAATGCTTTTTTTCCAAATTGGGGGCGAAGGGGGCGTGGCATCAAAAATCTGAAAACTACAAAATCTGCGTATCCATAATATCTATCTAAATATATAAAGTTGAAGTCTCTAGCTAAAACGGTGTAGAAGTTATACCCAAAAAATCTTAACAATGGAAACGAATTTTTGATATTTTATAGATAATTTGGAAATGGGATGAGTTATCGAAAAAACAAAATAAACTCGTACTGCGTAGCTAACATACGAGTGTTCATGTGATTTCAGCTCTCTATCTTTTGTAGTTTCCGAAATCTCGACGTTCATACGGACGGACGGACGGACAGACGGACAGGGCTCAATCAACTTATTTTTTTATGCTGATCAAGAATATATATACTTTACAGGGTCTGCGACGTCTCCTTTTGCCTGTTACATACATTTTCACAAAACCATTATACCCTGAATTCCCATTTTCAATGGGTTCAGGGTATAACAATACAATCGCAATTCTTGCAATATGTATACACACTTGGATGTGTATACACAAATACAAACATCTGTGTATATACATACATACATATATGCATGCATAGAAAAACTGCTTGCCAAGCAAGCAGCGTGGCAAATCGGAAAAGTTGTTTTAGTTTTTGCTTAAATGTACAATTCATATGCGTATGTTTATAAATTATTATCAATTGGTAGCAAGCATTTTATAATTAATATACAAATATAAAAAAAATTAAAAAATTAAAAAAATAAATAATTTTTGAAAAAAAAGTTTTCTGCGGGATTTGTACCCACGCACCTAAGTATAGCTTGCATAGCGCTTACCACTAGCGCCACTGCCCTGATATGAGATGTACTTTTGTATGCATACATAGAAAATTGTGTGTATACTTGTATAGTGTGTACATGTGTAAATCTGTATGTATGTGTAGGAAAAACGTTTGTTGCTTGCCATGTACGTTTTCTAATTGCCGAAATATTTCGTTAATTAAATGTTTATTAAATAAATAAGGTGAACCTATGGGAACAAAGTATTTCGCAGTTAGTTACGCCTAACTGCAACGTTCTTACTTGTTTTGAATTTGAATTAGTGCCATTAGCGACCTATTCTTAAAAAAAAATAAATAAATAAAAAATTAGAGCTAAAAGTAGTCATAGTGACAATAGGTATCAATCGATCTACTAAAATTTTTAAGCAATTTTAAGTACGCATTTCAGTTTCAATTAACTGCAGCGAAACTTTTGTATTCAACAGACGCAAAGAGGACAGAGACGAAATGGAAGAAAGCAAATTAAAAAGCCAACAACACTTGTGAAATAAACATGGACATTCACATGCGCCTGCATCTGCACCTGCATCCACCTGCCAAAGTCTGAAAACATTGATGACGCTCAATCACTGAATGACTGACTTGCAGCCTGTTAAACCGAGAAAACGGCTTTCAGTTAAATATATATCGCACCAGCGCCGATTTGAGTCGCAAACAATAGCGCTAACTGGCAGACAGGCTGCTATCCAGGGAAGTGTCGAAGGATGCCGCAAAGTCCACTGACTTTTTGCTGCAGAATGCTATATGCCGGTTCTCTAACAAATATATTTGCAATAGAAAGCAACACAATCTTATTTACATAGTTTATATGTTTATACATATGTGATGACAACATTTTGACAACATTTGACATTGCATATGGAATGTTTATATAGAAGTTTAAAGCTATTATATAATATATAGGAGAGATAAAATTTTAAATTTTAATCAAAGACTAAAACTGATGAGGGTATTCGGGGTTCGTAATGGGTTCTTTTTCAACTGCTGTCAGTCTGTGTTGTTTGATTTTTGTCCTTTTGTCTTATTGAGTAGTAGTTGGTCTGCACATTTTTCAATTTATATAAACAAAACATTTTAATTTCAGAAATTTAATTAAACAACGCCATGATAACATAGCTGCCGCTCATTGTTGTGGTGAGCATTGACGAGCACTGTGCCAACCAACAGCAGGGAGCCGCAAGGCAATAAATAACTGAACGTCCCCATTTCAAACTGTACTGAATTTATATGTCAACTTATCTTAAGCGATTCTATAAGCTATTGAATGCTTTTGCAGATGAAAGCTTAGCGCATGATACCCTCTATTCAGTGTTTCACATGATCACATTTATGGAAACTACCTGGTACCTACCTTAGATGATATCTTTAATATTAAGTTTATCTTTATGGCTTGAACTGTCCTTAGCAACATGAATTGAGCCTTTAATCCACGGGTTAGGTAAGCGTGAGGGCTGTGTAAACTACCCTAATATATTGATTGGTGGTGTCCTTTTACAAAACCCTTTAGACAATGGCATAGAGGATTTGGTATGCACCAGTAAGCTTAGCACATGTTAGTTAAAAGGCTGAGCTTTCACTTAATTAATTACCAAACAGGAAGATAAAACATCAAAGGGTTCAAGAATGCACACATCAATTTCCTAGGTGTTGCTCAGTATGGCTGCTATTTCTGCTGTCTTACACTCAAGTGCACAGAAAACAGCGCTGTATGCTTGAGTGCACGAGAGCGAAGCAAATCCATGTGCTCATAATTCATTTATTCCTATATTTAGATCTGTGCACACGTTTTTTCCCTATTCCGCGCTTGTCCACGCTCCATCACTCATGCAGAGGGCGATGTCCACACGTGAACATTTGGCGACATATGTTACCTATGCTATCAAATCGGGGGATGTTTTAAAAGCATTCTAACAAGCCGTATTGTTTTATAAACAGGACATACGTTCCTATCGGCACGCTAGTGAAATTAAAGAAGGGAGCAATAGAGCTATATTAGAGAAGTTGATACCGAAAGGGGCGGCCCGCCTTTATTAGAAAATTTTTCAACGCTTACACTCCACGCCACAAATGATCTGTCAGTAAAAATGAGAGGGAAAAAAAAAACGTTTTTAGCTACGTAATATGATTTGAAAAACACAGAAACTAAAATATATCGACGGTAAACGCAATAATGAATTTTGCGGTTGTTTTTCATATGACCAGCATCTACAAAGGCAGCATCAAACAGCAGATGCATCATTTGATGACTTTATTGCATGTTGCTGGGTGTGGGCCGAGCCATGGCCGGGTCCGGACCCGAGTCGCTAACAAAGTAACAGCAACCAAGGCCATTGCTTTTAACGTTAATTTATGCAACTTTTGTCAAACGCATCGTGTTTGCTCGTTGTTCGCCTACGCCATGTTGCTGGTTCACAGTGGCCGATGGGGCCCAGTTTGAGTTGGATGCTGTCACATGGCCTATCGGCTGCAGCAACGGCGTAGGCTTTAAAAGCCACTGATTGGCGTAGCTTGCTGTGTTGTCTCTTCCACTAGCTTATAAAAGTGTGCGTGTGTACACAAAGGTGTCATTTTGTGGGTATGTTCCCGGATGCACATACGCAGACTGAAGACCAAAGTAACATGCGAAAAAAACAGGGAACAGAAAAACGAAAAATAAAAAGCAGCAACAATATCAACAAAAATTCAATAAACCCTATCCTTACGCAAAGTTTAATATCGTTTTATTAGCAACAAAAAGTTAAAGACTCAGAAAATGTGATAAACTTATACAATCGAGTCAAAAATTATCTTTAAAAATATCTAAGTTTCAGCTGCAACATATATTGAATTCCTTTTCCCCTGAACCATTGAAAAGGGGAATTCAGGGTGTAATGGTTTTGTGAAAAGGTATGTAACAGGCAGAATGAGACGTCACAGACCCCATAAAGTATATATTCTTGATCAGCGCAAAAAAATAATTTTATAAAGTTCGTCCGTCCGTTTTAACGCAGAAATTTCGTGAACTACAGAAGCTAGAGAGCTAAAATTTTACATGAATACTAGTGTGTAAGAGTTTATTTTGTATTTAGATATATATTATGGTTACGAAGATTCTGTAATTTTCAGATTTTGAATACCACGCCCTTCGCCCACTATTTGAAAAAAAAAATATAGCCCAAACCTTCCACAAGCCACGGTAGCAACTGTGCAGTTAGCAGAGCGCGCGCTTATATGTGCGAAAACAAGAAGAGTATTAGATGTTTTTTGCAGGGTTCAGGGCATCTCGTAGTCAAGCAGTCTCAACTAGAGCCTTCTTACTTCTTTTAACTATTCCTAGAATATTATCATTTCATTGCTCATCCTCAATTGCACTCAGCCATCTTTCTGTGCCCTGAAAAAGGGAAATCAGGGTATAAAAGCTTTGCGAAAATGTATGTAACTAGCTTGACTAGCCTTCTTACTTTTTTATACTCTGTTCTCAAAGGGAAAAAGAGTATATTGGGTTTGTGCAATGTCCGTCTTGCTGTCCGTCCGTCTCTCCGTCTTGTCCGTCTGTCCGTATGAACGCAATATATTTCGGCGCTATTAGAGCTAGAGACTTGAAATTTTAAACATATACTCATATATGCTCTCGAATTATAAAGTGTAAAAATGTTCCCGATCCGCCCACTAGGGGCGTGGCAAATCGGAAAACTCTTGCGCCCATAGGCAAGTTATCATACTAGATGATCAGCTAGAGAGTTGCAATTTGGAATGTATACTCGGGGTGACAACTCAAGTTCAAAAAGCTATGGCGGATATATCTACGCCCAATGGGGGGCGTAGGAAAACCCGATCCGGGGCACTCCTTGTCGAACTCGGTAAAGGGGAAAAGCTACAACCGGAGTTGGTGGACAAACTAAAGGCTACCGTCAAGGAAACAGCCACGGTAGCCGAGCTGAAGCCTACAGAAGAGATCAGAGATCTCGACTCACTCACTGTAGAGTCCGAAGTGGCTGAGGCAGTGCATAAAGCACTCGCCACCACAACAGTTGACTTGCGAATAAAAGTCACTGCTTCGAACAGCCGAGAACAGGTAAGAGCTTTCGTAACACTGGAAAGCCAATTAGCGGAGACGCTGCTCAACCTACAACTTAAAATAGGCTTTGTCAGTGTCAGGCCCAGGATGTGCCACGCCATCCGCAGATGCTATCGATGTTTCGGGGTCGGTCACCTACAGACCAATTGTACGGGACCAGACCGAAATGGCGGAGGCATCTGCATTAGATGCGGGGAAGCAGGCCACAAAATGAAAGACTGCGAAAAACCCCCAAAATGCTGCATCTGCACTGACGCAGGGCGTAGCTCTGTTGCCCACATGCCAGGATCGCAGAAATGCCCAGGCACTCGTATAGCACCATGATAAAGATACTCCAAGGTAACCTACACCGGAGCGAAACTGCAGATGCACTTTTGACACAGATCGTAGCGGAATACGCTATCGACATTGTGATCATTAGTGAGCAATACAAGCAGAAAGCAAACGGAGTTTGGTTAGAGGACGAAACCAAGACTGCGGCCATATGGATTCCCAGTGCCAGTGGACAGCTGCTACAAGAGAGCAAGCTAGGAAATTGTTACGTCTACGCACGGTTCAGGGATGTCGTAGTAGTTAGCTGCTACCTGACACCTAGCGACGACATAAACACTTTCCAAATTAAGCTAGACGCAATCGAGGACCTGCTCATGGATCGAAGGAAGCCTTTCATTGTGGCAGGCGATCTCAACGCACGAGCAGTAGATTGGGGTATGCCCTCGACTAACTCTAGAGGACGTAAAATCATGGATATGGCAGCCAGGACTGGACTTGATGTAGCAAACCGCGGTAACAGACCCACCTTCCACAGGCCAGGATGCGAAGGCACTATTCCGGACATAACCCTTGCATCCGAGCATATTTTAGATCGGATCAAGGACTGGAAAGTATTGGACGACTTCACTGGTAGTGATCATGAGTATATCTCATACACCTACCCGAATAATAGACGACAAGTACCCCCCGCGCGTCCTATAAAAAAACCGCGCAGATGGGACATAAATAAAATTGATACGGACAAATTACTCACTGAACTAGACAGAAGTGAGCGACAATTCGATGGGGCACTGAGTACGAACCAAATTGTCGAAAGAAGCCTTACAGCCATGGTAAAAGCGTGTAACGTTTCGATGCCAAGAACGCACGGCAAACATGGCAGTAGGCGGCAGGCATACTGGTGGAACCACGATATCGCAGAAAAAAGACGAGTATGTATACAGTGCAGAAGAAAACTGACAAGAGCACGACGCACTGGAAATTTTATTCTAGAAGCGGTTGCAGCGAAGAATCCGAGAAAGGAGCGTTCGATTGCTATAGCTCGCAGCAAGCAAGACAAGTGGAAGGAGCTCTGCAAAGATGTAAACAGAGATCCCTGGGGAGTTGGCTACAAAGTAGTCATGAAACAAGTAAGAAGGCTCTAGTCGAGACTGCTCGACTACGAAATCCCCTGAACCCTGCAAAAAAGTGATACTCTTCTTCTTTACGCACTTATGAGCGCACGCTTTGCTAACTGCGCAGTTGCTGCCGTGGCTTGGGGGTGGGTTGGGTTGAACTTTGGACGCTTATAACTCCATTTCTAAATGGACGATCTTCATGAAATTTTCAGAGTAGATCAAGAGTATCTAAATCTATTTATGTGCCGAATTGCAAATCTCTAGTATTTGAAATGCGTTTTTTCCAAATTGGGGGCGAAGGCAGCGTGGCATCAAAAATCTGAAAGCTACAAATTCTGCGTATCCATAATATCTATCTAAATATATAAAGTTGAAGTCCCAAAAAACCTAAAAAATGTAAACGAATTTTTATCGATAATTTTGAAATGGGACGAGTTATCGAAAAAAACAAAATAAACTCGTATTGCGTAGCTAACATACGAGTGTTCATGTGAAATTTCAGCTCTCTAGCTTTTGTAGTTTCCGAAATCTCGACGTTCATACGGACGGACGGACGGACGGACAGACGGACAGACGGACAGGGCTAGATCAACTTATTTTTTTATGCTGATCAAGAATATATATACTTTATGGGGTCTGCGACGTCTCCTTCTGCGTGTTACATACATTTTCACAAAACCATTATACCCTGAATTCCCATTTTCAATGGGTTCAGGGTATAAAAACTGAGGAACTCTGGAGTAACGCCAAACGTGGATGATGAAACGATGGACCACATAGTGGAAACACTATTCCCAACACACATTCACGAAACGAATGCGCGGGCAGCCGCAGAAACTCATAGCTCAGCTCCTAATTTTACGGAGGAAGAGCTCAAGATTGCGGCACTCTCCCTAAAAAATAAAAAATCCCCGGGACCAGACAATATACCTGCAGAGATACTGAAGATGATAGCAACAGGACGACCAACTTTTCTCCTCAGAATGTACAACGCATGTCTAAAAGAAAGATTATTCCCAGAAGTATGGAAAGAGCAGAGACTTGTGCTCATCAGCAAAGGCAAAGGCGATCCCAACACCCCATCGGCATACCGTCCATTGTATATGCTAAATACAGCTGGCAAGCTGTTAGAAAAGCACCTGAAACCAAGGCTACTAGCTGCAATATATGCTGCTGGAGGACTCAGCCCCAGACAGCATGGTTTCAGGTCCGGAAAATCCACAATGGGGGCTATTGATGAAGTTGTACAGGCAGCCAGAGCAACAAAAAGAGGAAATGCATACTCGCGCCCAGTGGTTCTATTAGTAACGCTCGACGTCAAAAATGCTTTCAATAGTGTTAGATGGAGCGATATGCTTGCTTCCCTGGAGCAACATTTTCGAATACCGGAGTACCTAGTGCATATGATGAGGAGCTACTTGCAGGATCGAGTACTCCTGTATGACACACAGACTGGTACAAAACGCTATAGAGTGACTGGAGGGGCTGCACAGGGGTCGATCCTAGGACCAGACCTGTGGAATATCAGCTACGACGACATTCTAAGACTGGAAATGCCTGAAGAAACATTTCTAATCGGATACGCTGCCAGAAGCGCAAAAGAGACTCTCGAGGATTGGAACTTGCCACCCATAAAACAGAGTTACTTCTGTTTACAGGAAAGCAGATTCCAACCGAAATAGAGATGCGAGTAAGCGGAAATCAAATAAGGACCCAGAGGACAGTGAACTATCTAGGCGTTAGACTGGATAGCAAACTCACTTTCGGGGAACAGCTGAAGCACGCCACGCGAAAAGCAGCTGCAATAACGGGCTCTCTCAGCAGACTGATGGCAAACGTTGACGGCCCGACGGAAGGGAAACGGAGACTTCTTATGGAAACGACGAACGCTACACTACTCTATGGTAGCGAAGTATGGGCGGATACTCTACAGGCAGCTGTAAGGCGAAAACCGATGTTATCCGTGCAGAGAAGAGCAGCCTTGCGGATAACATCGGCGTATCGCACAGTATCTGGAGCTGCAGTAGTCGTGATAGCAGCAGTCATACCGGTGGACCTACTTGCTCAAGAACGCAAGAAAATATGGCAACTCCGGAAGAGCGGAGAATTCTCTGAACAGGCAGCAAAGGTCATACGGCAGCAAACCATAGCCTCCTGGCAGGCGAGATGGTCGTCCGAAAGATATGGAAGATGGACTGCAAAAGTAATCCCCGATCTAGAGCAGTGGATAAGTAGAAAGCACGGTGAAACGTCTTTTTATCTTACACAAATGCTCTCCGGTCATGGATACTTTCGAAAGTACCTATATAAGATGGGAAAAACGGATGAATCCAGCTGTATTTACTGCAAAAATACAATGGACGACGCAGAACACACTTTCTTTGACTGCGAAAGGTGGTCAGAAGAGAGAACCGCCTTGGCAGGCTCTGTCGGCGAAGTCAAAGTAGATACAATAGTACAGAAAATGTGCAGCAGCATAGATGCCTGGAAAAAAGTCTGTGACTTCGCCAAAAATGTTCTGCGGCGGAAGAAGTATGACCTGGACGCAGGCACAGAGAGGGTAACGCTCAGATAGAGCATATTTGAGGGCGCCACCTTGAAGGTTAATGCGAGATAGTTCCCGGTTCCAAGGTGGAATTTAGCCCTAGAAGAGGAGGTTTTTTTAGTCGGTAAGCAGTCACGCAGTCCGACACACCAGCAGAGTGACGACCTGACTGACGGTGCATAAAGCATTTTTACCTACCTCAGCCCAACAAAAAAAAAAAAAAAAAAAAAAAAAAAAAATGGGGGGGCGGGATCGGGAAAAACATCTCTTCTACACCGTTAAAGCTAAAACGCTGAAATTTGCATGTGAGTTAATGTTATTATTCTAAGAAGATCGATCAAAAAGTTATATGTCTACGCCCATTGGGGGCGTGTCAAATCGGACGTCAATATATAGTGATTTTTCAAATTGTGCTATATTTTGAACACTAGAGACTTGAAATTTGGCATGTATACTCGGGTTGACAGCCCAAGATCAATAAGCTATGGTAGATATATCTACGCCCACAGGGGGCGTGGCAAACGTGGCAAAAGTTTATATCTCCTACAGTTTTAGAGCTAGAAGCTTGAATTTGGATGGTTCAGTTACTAATGTCCTCCTCTATCGATGTTCAAGCATGAACATGGTACATAAGTAAATATGTATATTAACAAGTAAGAAAGCTGTAGTCGAGACTGTTCGACTACGAAATGATGGACAATCGTATTGATATCTTTAGATTATGATTATGATCTTCATATCTATATGCTAAACCAAACTGCATGTCTCTAGTATTTGAAATGCATTTTTTACACATTTGGTGGTGGTGGGGCGAAGTGGGGACCAGAATCCAAAATCTGACAAAAATCGAAACTGTATTAAATTAGTATCTATATATATGCTGAAGACTTGGAGACTCTAGTTCTGAAGATGAATTAGCTAGAATTTTATAACTGGTTCCCGATAAATTAATTTATCGATAACTTTGCAAATATACGAGTTATCGAATTTCTGAAACAAACTCGTACTGCGCGTGAAATATACGGACCTTACACAAAAAGAATGAACTCTCTAGCTTTTGTATCTTCGGAAATCGACACGTTCATACATACGGACGGACGGACGGACGGACAGACGGACATGGCTATATCAACTTTTCTCGTCACCCTGATCAAGAATATATATACTTATATATATACCTCCTTCTGCCTGTTACATACTTTTAACAAAACCATTATACCCTGATTTCCCATTTTCAATGGACTCAGGGTATAAAAATAGGCAATAGTCGATAACCTGCGCGTTATCTGAAGCCAAGTAATAAACATGTCATCCGTTAGCTGCAGCGACCAATAACAAGTAGTAGTAACAGCAAGTAATAACAAGTAAGAAAGCTATAGTCGAGACTGCTCGACTACGAAATCCCCTGAGCCCTTCTTCGAACGAATAATATTCCAAGAATTATTCGATTCGTTTCTGCACGCCCAAGAAACTATACATGCAAAAACACGAGCACACACATGCTTGTAAGCATGTATGTGTGTGAGCAATGCAGGCGGCTTGCTGTCTCGCTGCCTTTGTTGCTGCGGCACATGGATTTTTATGAGAAAACTTTGGTGATGAATAATTCTGTTGCCAGATGGACAATCGTATTGATATCTTCAGATTATGATTATGATATTCATATCTATATGCTAAACCAAACTGCATGTCTCTAGTATTTGAAATGCATTTTTTACACATTTGAGGGTGGTGGGGCGAGGTGGGGACCGGAATCCAAAATCTGACAAAAACCGAAATTGTATAAAGTATTAGTATCTATATATATGCTGAAGACTTGGAGACTCTAGCTCTAAAGATGAATTAGCTAGAATTTTATAACTGGTTCCCGTTAAATTCATTTATCGATAACTTTGCAAATATACGAGTTATCGAATTTCTGAAACAAACTCGTACTGCGCGTGCAATATACGGACCTAACACAAAAAGAATAACTCTCTAGCTTTTGTATCTTCGGAAATCGAAGCGTTCATACATACGGACGGACGGACGGGTAGACGGACATGGACATTAAAAATAATAATTTTTGAAAAAAAGTTTTCTGCGGTATTCGAACCCACGAAGGTTCGAAGCGTTCATACATACGGACGGATGGACGGACAGACGGACATGGCTATATCAACTTTTTTCGTCACCCTGATCAAGAGTATATATACTGTATGGGGTCTGTCACGCCTCCTTCTGCCTGTTACATACTTTTAACAAAACCATTATACCCTGATTTCCCATTTTCAATGGCTAATAATTCTGTTTCTTTGATAGAGCGCCTTTGACAAAACTAAAGTAACGATCGAAAAATTCACAATTCAGTCACAATTCTTAGAATATTCTGGCATGCAAACTTTTGTATGCATAATAGCAAAAACGTGTGTATACTCGTATAGTGTGTAGAGAAAAAACGTTTGTTGCTTGCCATGTACGTTTGCTAATTACCGAAATATTTCGTTAATTAAATGCTTATTAAATAAATAAAATGCACCGATGGGAACAGAGTATTTCGCAGTTAGTTGCGCCTAACTGCAACGTTCTTACTTGTTTTATTGAATTCTTATGATTATTCAATAAAAAAGTATTATGAGTTGAATACTCATATGAATTAAATAAATATATATATATATATGTATATGTGTGTATATATATATTGTGAGTTACTTGCATTAATATATAAATATAATGTAATATATAAATATAAATGTTTAGGTAGGTATATGGAATCATAGTTCAAATAGAAAATTGCCGCATGCAATGATACTGTGATAATAATATCTTATTCACCTTGGCAAGTGAAGAGGGTGTAGATGCACTAGCATCCAATTGAAGCTGTGGCGCAACATGTGTAGGCTTCAGCTGTATAGTGAACGTTGTCGTTTTGTGCTATGCCAGTATGCGCACTTCTCATGCATGCCTTGTTGTGCGGCCAGGTATGGGACTTCATCGTATAGCTGGGGAAATTGTGCTGAAGGGGAACAAATGCCGGCCGAAGCGCACTGACACAACTGCGCCTTGAAGTTCCCTATAATTGCACTCTGCTAATGGTGCAGGTGCGCATGTCTGTGGCACAGCACACGTTAGGGTCGTTGCTTGCCGCAGAACCTGTTGCTAAAGAGTGAGCAACAGTTTAGAGTGGTGTAATATGTATCTATAGTGGTGAGTTGCGCAGTCATTCGCACTACAGAAGGAGCTGCAGCAACAGGCTGTGCCGGCAACAGGCAACCTGCAACAGTGTGCAGGACATTGGTGGATGGTTATGCAAAAGCCAATTATGCAATTGTACAATCTCCAAACAGTTTCCCCTCAAAGTTCAGTAAACTGTAACCGACAACCGAAAAAAAAAATTACCAAATATTCGACATATTGAAAATATCGTCACAACTACAAATCTATTGTATAATTAATATCAATAAGTAACTGAAGATTTGAATTCAGAGTGTAGAAAATGTTCGGTCACACTGTAAGAACATAAAGAATTATCGCTGTCTACTGTCTTCTTAAGAATTTCCCCTAATATAGGCTCACGCCGAAGATACATCAAAAACAACGAAGTAATGTCACCATCACCAGCCTCCAGCTCAATTTTGTATAGAGAAAATGAGAACTTCGTATAGTCACCAGCAACAGCCACAGAGACAGCGGCGGCAACGACGACGGCGACAGAGACTACGACGTCACAACCCCTCCAAGGCAGTTTCGGTATGACTACAACTAAATGGTTTATGTGAGTGTGAGTCTATTTAATAGATATACCCCTACAGAAATTGTTCAAATATAATTATTCTATGTGAAGCCTATGGCCACCAACAATGTTTCACTCTAGCATCTGCTATCGAGCAGAAAAACTGAGTCGCTGCTACGCGGAATGAATAAGGGGTATACATTTTTATAAGTTTATCACGCCTGAATTTCAGACTGGGCTGCTCGCTGCGAACTTAACTGCTTTTCGCACACACTTATAAAAAATAAATCCTGATTGTTGCGGAAACGGATATGTCATGTACCACATACTCATGTGTATATAAATAAAGGTTGCATCCTAAAGTACCTATATATATATATATATATATATATATATATTATATACTTATTATATATATATTATATATAACTTGTGTTGCTGCCTGTTGAATGTGGGTGGCGAAATGGTGCAACAGGCTGGAAAAAGCATATCGAGCCGAAGTATACTGGCGTGTTAGCCGAAGTCAGCCTTTGTGTTTTTAGATAACAGAGTGAATATACATGAATCTGCTTATGTACATATATCTACAGTCACTCAGCGCCTATACATACATGTATGTATATTTGTCCATCGGTATACCTTATGTTTTCATTGGAAGACTGAACTGGTAGTCCAAAATATTATTTGAGTCTTACATGCAAAAATTAAATATATATCTGAATATGCTAATATGTGGGTGTGTCAGCTCGTATTTATTTTCACCATCTTCATATTTGTTTGAAATTTTCAAAATGGTCTTGTGTTTTCCGTGTTTATTTATTTATTTATTTATTTATTTTTATTTTATTATTTTTTTTTTTGTGACCATCTGCACACCCTCCACGTAGCGTGCGATGTTTCGCCGGTTCATGTGCTTAGCTCCATTATGGTAACTGCGTCTCAATCGTTGCTGTTGCCAGTCGCCTGTTGCGCCGTGGCTAGTACAGCCCGGTTTCGCCACTAATATATACTAACGCTCACACACACAGACACATACACACATAGAGACACACACATACAGTTGCACATTAAATTCAACATGGAAAACGAACAACGCGCTAGCTGTCGATGAGTCTGTGTATTTAAAGCTGCAGAATCTACGGGTCAGTCGTCTAGCTGCCGCGTCCCAAGGCAGTTTAGCGCGCTCTCAACGAAATACCAAGTACAATAGACTCTTACGTCTTATTCTACTGCTGCTTCGCAGACGTACGATAGATGCAACGCTCAATGCGAATCGCCTCATAAGTTTTACTTCTTGTTATTATTTTTTGTTGTGTTTTTGCTGTGAAGTGAGTCTCGACTTTATCAAGACAAATATACATACACATATATAAATATATTATCATAATCTATCAGCACAATGCTTTACACCGGTGTTTTCAGGTAAATATATTTTATAATCCCATATATTATACCCTGAATTCATTGAAAATAACAAATCAGATTATAATGTTGTATGTAACAGACAGAAGGAGGTGTGGCAGACACCGTAAAGTATATATATACTTAAGCAGCGCGAAAAACTGGGTTGATATAGCCCTGTCCGTCTGTCCGTCCGACCGTCTGTCTGTCCGTTCGCATGAACGCAGAGACTTCGTGAATTACAAAAGCTAAAGATATGAAATTTTATATGAATACTAGTGTGTTAGATGCGCAGTACGAGTTTATTGTATTACTTAGAATTAAAAAGATTCTGTCATTTTCAGATTTTTTATACCACGCCCCCATCGCCCGCATTTTGTAAAAAAAAAAACAAGAAAGAAGGCTCTAGTCGAGACGGCTCGACTACGAGATACCCTGAACCCTGCGAAAAAACTAATATTCTTCTTCATTATGCACTTATGAGCGCGCGCTCTGCTAACTGCGCAATTGCTGCCGTGGCTTGGGGGTGGGCTGAATTTTGGACGCTTATAACTCCATTTCTAGATAAACGATCTTCATAAAATTTGTAGAGTAGATTAAGAGCATCTAAATCTACCTATGTGCCAGATTGCAAGTCTCTAGTATTTTAAATGCATCGTGGCATCCAAAATCTAAAAATTAAAAAATCTGTGTATTCATAATATGTATCTAAATATATTCATTTGTAGTCTCTAGCTAAAACGGTGTTATGCCCAAAAAACCAAAAAAATGTAAACGAATTTTCGAACGGACGGACAAACGGACAGGGCTAGATCAACTTATTTTTTTATGCTGATCAAGAATATATATACTTTATGCCTTCTGTCTGTTACATACATTTTCACAAAACCATTATACCCTGAATTCCCATTTACAATGGGTGATATTATTACATTCTGAAAGTTTCATGAAAATTGTCCATCTAGAAGAGCAGTTATAAGCGTCCAAAGTATAGCCCTTCCTAAGCCACGGCATCAATAACGCAGTTAGTTATTGTAGCATCTACGACTTTGTTCTACAGCGCTTGACAGAACTGGCAAAGATTAAATTTGAACACCGACGACAAAAACTGCTGAGCTTTCTCTCTCTTTCTCTTCCTCTTTCTCTTTCTCTTTCTCTTTCTCTTTCTCTTTCTCTTTCTCTTTCTCTTTCTCTTTCTCTTTCTCTTTCTCTTTCTCTCTCTCTCTCTCTCTCACTCTCTCTCTCTCTCGCTCTCTCTCTCTCTCTCGCTCTCTCTCTCTCTCTCTCTTCTCTATCTCTCTCTCTTATGCGTGCGAGGGTCAGGGGATCACGTAGTCGAGCAGTTTCGACTAGAGCCTTCTTAATTGTTTTATTCTACCCTCTACGGCTTTGTTCTATAGCGCTTGAAAGAACTGGCAAAGATTAACCTTGAACACCAACGACAAAAACTGCCGAGCTCTCTCTATCTCTCTATCTCGCTCTTGTTATCTATCTCTCTCTCTCTCTCTCACACTCTCCCTCCCTATTTATATGTCTCTCTCTCTCTTTCTCTCTTTCTAGTCTCTCTCTTCCTATATCTCTCCCCATCTCGCTCTCTCTCTTTATCTCTCTCACTCTCTCTCTCTCCCTTTCTCTCTTAATTATTTTCATTGTCACTCTCTTTTTCTCACACTTTTCGTCTTCCTCTTCATCTTTATCTCCTTCTGTCTCTCTCCCTTCTCTCTCACGCTGTTTCTTCCTCTCTATATTTTTTACCAATTATTATTTTTACTCTCTTTCTCTGGAGAAAATAATATTAATAGATAATAGCCAGCAGATAGTGTGACAATGGAACAACAACAAGGCGTTGTTGTTTTGTAAAGTGACTGTTTTTGCTTTACTAAGTTCTACTTCAAGCCACAACATTTTGTTTTATAAGTGAACATTTTGTTTTATAAGTGAACATTTTGTTGCCCCTCTGTATGACAACAAGCTCGAACACAACGTAGCTGGGGAAAGGAGGCAAACGGTAGTGAAGCAAAAGCTGAAAAATACGAAACACAATTCCGTGCACAATGAATTTGAAATTGCATGTTTCATGGATGTGGACGCGGGCCGTCACTTTTAGTTTACCCTATGAGGAGATTGCTGCCACGACCACTATGACTGCTTCTATTAGCAATCCATGCCCAAATCGATTGGCAACAATTCTAAAAGCATTTTATGCAGCAATCACAATTTCCTTTTAACGCGGCGACGCGACATAGACTCAGATGCACACACAAACTCATGTCCACATCTATTCGTGTATGTACTTATATAAGTACGAACATAATACATATGTATGTACATCTGTGCATGCATATGTATATTGTGTGTATACGTGTATCAATGTGTATGGGTGCAGGCGTGCATATATATAGCGAAAAGCGAACAGTATCGCCAAGACCAGCAGACAAAGCGAGAATGGCCAAGTTGTGGAGCGTAAGCGCCAAAGGCTGCAGTTTGCGTACTGGCTTGCTATCCAGCCAACCAGCCATTTGTTCAATATGGCGACGATCATTCGCAACATATGACACAAAGAGCTGACCTCCTGTTGCCAACAGCACTGAATACAGCCTGGAAAACTGCTTGCTTTTCACCAATTTCAAGGCAATTATATTTGAGCCATGCAAACTGCGTTCATCGGGTGGCATCTACTTCGACCATGATTTGGCACCTACTCTATTTAGCCATTTTACTGCATCTGTCTCTGTATAGCTTTGTCATATTATCATACACCCATAAATGTGTATGTGCGTTTGTGTATACATACGTTCATATGTATTCAACATTTACATACATACATACATATGTACATAAATATTTTTTGTGCCGTTACTTCTCTGATTGTTCTTTTAACTATCCATTTGTTAGCTGAAAACAGTAGCGTAAAAAAACGTTTTGAATGCCCTTTCCACTAACTATTCTACGACTCCCACTAAGTCAGCGCAGTGCCAGCTACAATCGCCAACGATGTCAGCAATGCCATTACCATCACATCGAACATGACCCGCAAGTCATAAATGCTGCAATTTAAATTTATTCATTCGATGTATTCGATGTGCGATGTACTCGTAGCCGTAGTCTCTTTTTTCTATGAAAATACGTAACAGGCAGAACGACTAGAGCCTTCTTACTTGTAATACCCTGAGCCCATTGAAAATGGGAAATCAGGGTATAATGGTTTTGTTAAAAGTATACAAAAGTATATAGAAGATATAAGAGCTAGAGAGTTCATTCTTTTTGTGTTAGGTTCGTATATTACACGCGCAGTACGAGTTTGTTTCAGAAATTCGATAACTCTTATATTTCCAAAGTTATCGATAAAAAACTTTATCAGGAACCAGTTATAAAATTATATCTAATTCATCTTTAGAGTTAGAGTCTCCAAGTCTTCTGCATATATATAGATTTTAGTTTAATACAATTTCGGTTTTTGTCAGATTTTGGATTTCGGTCCCCACTTCGCCCCACCACCCCCAAATGTGAAAAAAATGCATTTCAAATACTAGAGATATGCTGTTTGGTTAAACATATATATATGAATATCATAATCATAATCTGAAGATATCAATACAATTGTCCATCTAGAAACAGAATTATTAATCATAAAATTTTTCTCATAAAAACCCATGTGACGCAGCAGCGAGACAGCAAGCCGCTTGCAATGCTTACACACATGCATACACACATACATGCCTACAAGGGTAGAACAGCGTCTGTGTGTGCGCGTGGTTTTGCATGTACAGTTTCTTATGCGTGCAGAAACGAATCGAATAATTCTTGGAATATTATTCGTTCGAAGAAGGGCTCAGGGGATTTCTTAGTCGAGCAGTCTCGACTACAGCTTTCTTACTTGTTTTATTATATTTTAAATGTAAGTTCCATTGCAGTGCAAATTGAAATGATTTTAAGAATGTCATTCATGACAAATTCCAAGATTTAAGGTAATGTTACCAAGGCAGAGACTTATACAGCCTAATTCTAATATTGAAATGAGAAAAGCAATGTCCCATCTCTTTGAGATCAGCCAACGGTCTTTCATTACACCAAGTCAATTTATGCGCTTAGCGCACCATCTCCTCACGTTCGTCTATGCCTGAATGCTGGACGTTCGCTGCGACTGGGGTTTAAGCAAAAACTAATTAAAAGTTGTAAGACATTTTTTGCCCAGTTTTATTTCGTTTCGTTTAGCACCACCTGCCGTAAGATGCGTGCGGACACACCGGCATACACAACACAACACAGAGGAATAAATAAAAATAAAAATGGCAATGCACAGCGAACACCATTGCGTATTGTTTATTATTTACTGTTTCACTCTGACACCAACGCAGTGGCCATATGAATGACGCCGACTCCGACGCGATGCGATGCGTTGGTGCTCTAGCCATTGTAAAAGATACGCTTCACTTTTACCAGCAGAGCCGACTCCAACTCAAACTCCGTATTCAAGTTCGTTGTAGTTACTGAAGTTACTTGAACGAACATTTAGACTTAAAGCTACAAAAAAACAGCGTTTTCAGTTGTTTATAACAGTTGAAAAATAGATGAGCAAATACTCTTTCTGACAATGGACATGGGGGTGGATGTAGATTGACCTGACAACCGCTTCACATAGGCATCAAATCATTATTATTGAATTTTGTTATAGAAGTCCATTGATTATTGAACCAACTGTGATATTATCGGTCTATGAGAGAGCATGCAAGATTCGTTGCACCAAATATAAATTCACTTCAGATATTTTTTCAGTGTTCATTTTGCTAACTTTGTCCATCAGCCAGAACATCCGACTATGACGCAGGTGGCAAATGAAATTGAAAATCTAGCCGTCTTGTCCTTTATCCCCTGAAACCTTTCCAATGGCTAACTTAAGCACTTCCGTCATCACAACTTTGATAAATTCTTGATCAGTGGCATCACCTTGACTTGTCTAGACTAGAGAGATCTCTGGGCCAGACGAATGAACTTTATAAAGTTCGCTAAAGCAACAACAGATATTTTTATTTTCATCATTTTAATATCGATTGATCAAGTTAGTTCTGCTTACAGTTCATTTCATACCTAGTAAGGACTACCTCCCACCAATTAATTTCAAAATTACTTTTACTTTATTGATTGATGAAGTTAGTTCTGCTTACAGTTCAGTTCCTACTCAGTAAACTCTGGGGTCCATAAATTAATTTCTAAATTACTTTCAGTTTATGTTTAATGAGATTATTGAACCTTTCAAAGAAAATTTATTTTTAAACAAATACTAATTATTGTATTGAATACTACATAAAATTATTTAAAATGGTCTTTTTTTCGGGATATTTCTTTGTTTCATTTACGGAAATTCGCTTTTAATCTTATCTAGTAGCATAGTGGATTAAACCTGCTACACCCTCAAAGTTAACAAAAAGAAATAAAACGGTTGACCTCATCAGATCAAGCCAGCCAACTTTGCCAGAATGCTTTGCTAATAAACGTGACAGATATCTCGGCTACTCAAATGTCTGTCACGCACACAATGACACACACACGCAAAAACACAATCACCCACAATTAGCCGCAATAACCACAACAGACAGTTGAACAAGCGGACAAGCAGTAAAGGACTCGGTGTTTTGTTTCATAGTCTTAGACAGGAGAAGTGAGTCCAGGGGGTGGAGCAGGAGGAGGAGGAGGACGAAGATCTAAAGCTAAGAAAACCTTAAAATATACATAAATCATGCTGGATAAGTTTTCGGATAACTGCCTCTAAATTTAATTTAAAAGCACGTTCTCTTTTCCTGCAGTCATATCTAATCGGGCATGTTTGCTTAAAAACATAATTTAATTGAATTATAATTTCGCAATTATAATTTCAATAAATATTTGAAGTCTACCCTGGTTTAGACATTCGATACATCTTATAGTTGTCTATGCTTATTTGTTAATTTGCCAAATGAAAAACAGCAGGTGTCATAGATTCAGGGAACAGATAATGCAAACACGAACTGGATTTTATCGAGAAAAACAATATTGTCCAGTCGAAGAACATTGAACAAATATTATAATAATTTCCCACAATATACTCGAAGCCCTCATTATAAGCCTTATTTTCCTGAATCAAATTTGAATATTATACTTAAAACTGTAACTCAATTTTACAATTGTCGATAGATGCTATTCAGTCAAGTGACACAAAGTTAGGTCAAGCAGAGAATCCTTCAATTGCTACTCAGGTAGCATAGTGCTGACAGCATGAATCGCTGAGCAGACAAATCCAAACCCAACTCCCTCAATCAAATATCTATCAAATAATATAAATACGATTTTTCTCTTGTTGTAAATTCAATTTATATTCACAAACACCTTTGTATATGTATATATGTATATCCACATCTAGTCTACAATCGTACAAGCTACATTCGCACAACAAATAATCTTGTACGGAGTATCTCCCATTTACACATGGTATTCACGCAAGGTATTAGTCATCTCTGGGCGTTTTTTATGTGGAACTTTTAATATGCCCTTGCTTATATGCTCTTCAATTATGACGACTTGTTTGAAAGGTGTGCATGTAACTTCGCCGCCATACGTAGCGCAATTCTTGTGATTTAATGTAACGTTACAGTGCCTACGTGCACACAGGGATGAAGGAGGAAACTTCCTATCCTTTAAAAATCAAAATGACAAAATAAAAGTAAAGGGAAATCACATCCAGGGCCACACAATTTTAATAATCTCACGAGTGCACGTTTTTCAGATTACGAAAATAAAATCATGTATCGAATGAAGATATAAAGAAATTGGAGCTATTAAATAGAGGCAAAGGCAAAATCGACTAGTGAACTCAATGTTCAACTCGCATCGTTTGGATGACACTTTTCCCAATGCTTGTGTCAATCACATCCATATATCACATAGTGAAATGTTTATGTCTATTCATTGCAAACAAAAGAAAACAACTATATTGAATTTGGCCCTGTCCGTTCAGTTATTAAACTCGTTTAAAATCAGTATTTTCTCTCACCCATAGCATAAGCTATTATTTAATGCCTTTGCTGCTGAAGCATTGTCTATCTATCTGAAAATTCAAATTGTGGATTAGAAAATTCGTTCTTATTCATTATTGTAGCTTAGTATGCTCGAATGGATCAGCTGTAAATTTACGTGAAATCAACACTCTGCTATGCTAGGCAGAATCTAATGTTTCAAAAAGCGCTTGTCCAGACGGCGAGACATCTGAACGGAAGTCGCTTAATTTCAGTTCATTTTGCGTTTAAAATTCATATCCGTTTGCACGTTAGATTCAAGGGTTGTTCTTCTAAAAGAGAGGGTCATTTGTGCTTAACGACTCTAAGCTAAAATAATAATAGTCCTTTCCTATATAAAGTCCTTTTTTATATATTGCTGAATATCGGAAAGGCATTAAAGTACATTCTATAGAACTCCACAAAACTAATGTCGCCACGCAACTCCCGGCAAAGTGAACCCTGCAGAAAAACTAATACTCTTCTTCCTTACGAATGTATAAGCGAGCGCTCTGCTAACTGCACAGTTGCTTGATGGTGGGTTGGGTTCTTTTCATTGAAAATTTTGAACTTTTTAATTTTATTTATATTTGAATATTTATTATAAAATGGTTGCTGCCAGCTTAGCAATTGATCATACGCTATTTATAAACATACACATATGAATTGTGCATTTAAGCACTAAAAACTGCGTTTCCGAATTGCCACACAAATCTGTGGGGAAGTATTTTCTATACATGCATACACACATACATACAAATTTTTTTAGGTGTTAAGTGTGTACACAAATATTAAGAATGGCGATTGAATTGTGAATTTTGTCAGAAGCCGCTATAGCAGTGAACTTATTTAGGTTTAGCTAGAGAGTTCTAGCTCTAAAACTGTAGGAGATATCAACTTTTACGGTTTGCCACGCTCCCTGTTGGCGTAGATATATCTACCATAACTTATTGATCTTGAGTTGTCACCACGAGTATTGATTCGAAATCGCAACTCTATAGCCCATCAACTAGTATGATTACTGGCATACAGGTGCATGAATTTTCCGATTTGCCGCGCCCCTAGTGCGTGGATCGGGAACATTTTTACGCTTTATAATTCGGAAGCATACATGAGTATATGTTCAAGTTTCTCTAGCTTTAATAGCGGCGAAAAATATTGCATTCATACGGACAGAAGGACAGACAGACAGACGGACTGACATTAAGACGGACATTGCACAAAACCAATATACTCTTTTTCCTTTTGGGAACAGAGTATAAAAATAGGTGGCTACCGCTTATAAAGTATGTACTGTCATGGTTTGGTACTAATCCGATTTTAATAAATCCCACTTGAGAAAGTTTTTAATCACTTCGAAAATGTTGTCAAACATGTCTGCACTCTTTTAAGCAGCTTGCAACTTGCAGTTAAAGTAAAACAGCGAATGCAAAAGCATCGTATCCTGTTGTTAATTTCAATAAGCTTGACAAAAAGCTTGGAAAAATTAAAAATATTCTTTAATCATGGCAAGTTTTAAATAAGCAATGTTTTTCGCGGAGACTCAAACGTCTCTGACTTGTACAGAATGTAATATGCATCGTTATTTACATTAGATAACTATTCCAACTAACAATGTGATGCTCGAAAAAGCAACCAAGAAAAAATTGCATACAAAACATTAAAAGTGCTAAATTCCAGATGTAGCAACGTAACAGTTAGGATTATAATCAACTTGATCGTATGTCGAATTTATGGTTTCGCAGATTTAACTAATATAAGACAGACATAATGCACAAGAGGCGCCTGAAACTCTTTGGCACAATAGAAGATACTTGATATGCAATCTTTGTCGGAAGCAATGAATCGAAGTTAATAATATTGAGTAAATAGATAATTGGACATGTAGTGTTTAATAGCTGCACTATTTAAAACGCAACACACTTAGTTGTTTTGTAGTATCTTGTGGCAGATAAGATATTATCTTAAATTTCAATGGGCGTCGTCGCTGTTACTAAAATGAAATGTGACAAGTAATTAAGTGGGCGGAATCGCTAAATTGCAGCTTATAGCAAGAAATACAGTAGCTCCTTCATTCTCCCAGACACTGTGTCTGCTTAGGTTAATGAGATGTTAAAATGCAATCTCTGCCCGTTGGCCGGGCGTAGTTTAGTTTCTCGTACGTTGTGATTCCACATTTTTCCTTGGCACTTTTCCTTGATTTTTATACTTTGTTCCCAAAGGGAAGAAAGTATATTGGGTTTGTGCAATGTCCGTCTTGCTGTCCGTCCGTCTGTCCGTCTGTCCGTCCGCCCGTCTGTCCGTTTGTCCGTATGAACGCAATATTTTTCGGCGCTATTAGAGCTAGAGACTTGAAATTTTAAACATATGCTCCCGAATTATAAAGTGTAAAAATTTTCCCGATCCGCCCACTAGGGGCGTGGCAAATCGGAAAAACTCTTGCGCCCATAGGCAAGTTATCATACTAGATGATCAGCTAGAGAGTTGCAATTTGGAATGTATACTCGGGGTGACAACTCAAGTTCAAAAAGCTATGGCGGATATATCTACGCCCAATGGGGGGCGTAGGAAAACCCGATGCGGGGCACTCCTTGTCGAACTCGGTAAAGGGGAAAAGCTACAACCGGAGTTGGTGGACAAACTAAAGGCTACCGTCAAGGAAACAGCCACGGTAGCCGAGCTGAAGCCTACAGCGACAGTAGAGATCAGAGATCTCGACTCACTCACTGTAGAGTCCGAAGTGGCTGAGGCAGCAAACATTTTCCCGATCCGCCCACTAGGGGCGTGGCAAATCGGAAAACTCTTCCGCCCATAGTTAAGTTATCGTACTAGATGATGAGCTAGAGAGTTGCAATTTGAAATGTATACTCGGGGTGACAACCCAAGTTCAAAAAGCTATGGCGGATATATATACGCCCATTGGGGGCGTGGCAAATCGGGAAATACGTATCTTCTACACCGTTAAAGCTAGAATGCTGAAATTTTGCATGTGAGTTAATGTTATGATTCTAAGAAGATCGATCAAAAAGTTATATGTCTACGCCTATTGGGGGCGTGGCAAATCGGACCTGAATATATAGTGATTTTTCTAATTGTGCTATATTTTGAACACTATTGACACTAGAGACTTGAAGTTTTGCATGTACACTCGGGTTGACAACCCAAAACTAATAAGCTATGGTAGATATATCTACGCCCACAGGGGGCGTGGCAAACCGTTGAATTGGCGGCATCAAATGCTACCAGCTAACGGTTTTTAACTACTCGCTGTCTACACCTGTGTTTCTTAATGACGAAACCATTATTAATATGCGTGGGAGCCAGCCACACATGGGCGTAAAGCCTTTCAAAAATATCTGCAAAATTAAGTCACATCCTCTGTTTTACACTGTATACCAGCAATATAGAGAGACACTAAAGTTGAACTTAGCTTTAAAATTAAATAAATAAAGAAAACGGTTAAGATATAATTAGGTCGGGCTACTTTCGAAAAAGCTAATATCTTACATATTTATTTATGGTAGCTATTGAAGAGCTACGTTTGTTAATTTTATGCAAAGCTGCTGGGCGAACGCAACCAGAAACCAGCAAGCAGCAACCAAGGGCATAATAAACAAGTAAGAAGGCTCTAGTCTCGACTACGAGATACCCTGAACCATGCAAAAAAAGTGATACTCTTCTTCTTTAGGAACGTGTGAGCGCGCGCTCTGCTAATCGCGCAGTGGCTGGTGTGGCTTGGGGGTGGGTTGGGCTGACCTTTAGACGCTTATAACTCCATTTCTAAATGGACGCCTTCATGAAAGGGCGAAGGGGCGTGGCATCAAATATCTGAATATTGCATAATCTGCGTATCTATAATACCTATCTAAAATCTATCTATTTTGAAGTCTCTAGCTAAAACGGTGTAGAAGTTATGTTCAAAAAACCAAAAAAAAAAAAAAAATACAAGTAAGAACGTTGCAGTTAGGCGTAACTAACTGCGATATACTTTGTTCCCATAGGTGCATCTTATTTATTTAATAAACATTTAATTAACAAAATATTTCGGCAATTAGAAAACGTACATGGCAAGCAACAAACGTTTTTCCTACACATACATACAGATTTACACATGTACACACTATACGAGTATACACACAATTTTCTATATATATATATATATATTCTAAGAATTGTGACTGAATTGGGAATTTTTCGATCATTACTTTAGTTTTGTCAGAGACGCTCTAGCAATGCCTTATTTGGTTTTAGTTAACGCATCACATACCAGGGCAGTGGCGCTGGTGGTAAGCGCTATGCAAGCTATAGTTAGGTGCATGGGTTCGAATCCCGCAGAAAACTTATTTTTCAACAATTATTTATTTTTTAATTTTTGTTATATTTGTATATTTATTATAAAATGCTTGCTACCAATTGATAATAATTTATAAACATACGCATATGAATTGTACATTTAAGCAAAAACTAAAACAACTTTTCCGATTTGCCACGCTGCTTGCTTGGCAAGCAGTTTTTCTATGCATGCATATATGTATATATGTATGTATATACACAGATGTTTGTATTTGTGTTTACACATCCAAGTGTGTATACATATTGCAAGAAGTGCGATTGTATTGTTTTGTTTTGTCACAAGCTGCTGATCAGCTGTGAATTTATTTAAGTTTAGCTAACGATTACATGTTGTTTTCAAAAGACCTAGGTTCGAATCCCGCTGGAAACTTTTTATTTATTAATCGAAAACTTATTAATCTTATTTTTTAAATTCATTAATATTATTATATTTATGTTAAAATGCTTTTTTCCATCTTAGCAATTGCTACTAAGCTATTATATGCATGAATTATGCTGTTGGCCACAACAAACTTCTTTTTTTTTCGATATGCCACGCTCCAAAGAAGCTGAAAAATTATTTTTGGGTCATCGATAGAGGAGGACATTAGTAACTGAACCATCCAAATTTCAAGCTTCTAGCTCTAAAACTGTAGGAGATATAAACTTTTGCGGTTTCCCACGCCCCCTGTGGGGGACGGACGGACAGACGGACGGACAGCAAGACGGACATTGCACAAACCCAATATACTTTCTTCCCTTTGGGAACAAAGTATAAAAAAAAACAAGTAAGAAGACTCTAGTCGAGACGGCTCGACTACGAGATACCCTGAACCCTGCAAAATTGTGATACTCTTCTTCTTTACGCACTTATGAGCGCGCGCTCTGCTAACTGCGCAGTTGCTGCTTTGTCTTGGGGGTGGGTTGGGCTGAACTTTGGACGCTTATAACTCCATTTCTAAATGGACGATCTTCATGAAATTTTCAGAGTAGATCAAGAGTATCTAAATCTACGTATGTACGTTTTCAAATTGGGGGCGAAGGGGGCGTGGCATCAAAAATCTTAAAACTACAAAATCTGCGTATCCATAATATCTATCTAAATATATAAAGTTGAAGTCTCTAGTTAAAACAGTGTAGAAGTTATACCCAAAAAACCTAAAAAATGTAAACGAATTTTCGATTTTTTATCGATAATTTGGAAATGGGCGAGTTATCGAAAAAAACAAAATAAAAAAACTCGTATTGCGTAGCTAACATACGAGTGTTCATGTGAAATTTCAGCTCTCTAGCTTTTGTAGTTTCCGAAATCTCGACGTTCATACGGACGGACGGACGGACGGACGGACGGACAGACGGACAGGGCTAAATCAACTTATTTTTTTATGCTGATCAAGAATATATATACTTTATGGGGTCTGCGACGTCTCCTTCTGCCTGTTACATACATTTTCACAAAACCATTATACCCTGAATTCCCATTTTCAATGGGTTCAGGGTATAAAAAGCGCGATAAGCTGGAACTAATTTGGTAAGCAAGCTTTGAAAAAGGGCACGCGACGACCACTGCGCTAGTCAGTCAGACGCATACTTTCAAGCCCTCTATCCTTATTGTGCACTTAAAGGGTGAAATGGTAGCAGCTCATTTTGTGACGTCCCACGTCGGCCCAGTGCGCCATTGCCCTTGCCATTACTATTGCCAGTGCCCTTTAAGCATTTTTACTTTTGAGTCCACCAATATTATTATCTATTTTGAATTTGCTTCGTAATTACTTGAAATTTTCCAACTCAGACAGTTTAGCACATTACATATATTTGTTCTCCAATATATATATCAATATATATATCAATTACATTGATTAAGATATACAATATGTTACAATCGTTAGTTGTTAAATATAGATTATGATTATTGTCGGATTTTCGGAAAAAAAATTATTATTAGAAGCAGAGTCATGTATCCTTATTATACCTATGCTTCTTTCTCAAGCTATGAAACTTTAAGTAAAGAACTGTAAAATCGTCAAAAAT
The DNA here is from genome assembly GCA_030914385.1 of Drosophila antonietae. Taxonomy (NCBI): domain Eukaryota; kingdom Metazoa; phylum Arthropoda; class Insecta; order Diptera; family Drosophilidae; genus Drosophila; species Drosophila antonietae. The sequence goes on from JAUESO010000617.1 coordinate 6,139,939, forward strand.
CGACAACAACAAAAAAAATCAGCTTCTTGGCAAGGTTTCTTGGCATGTTGTGCCGAAGTTTCACTATTCTCAATACATACTGAATGCATCAGTTTTATTACGAGCTTGACAGGTTTGATATACGCATACATAAATATTTAACAATATATCGCATTATCAAAGCGTTTGCTGTAATGTATTATTCTCATTATGACTGTTGTTCTTGTTGCCATTTGCATTGCTTGAATCTTCTGGTTTGTGTTTAAAATAACACTTCACAGTATATACAATATTGAATGAAGCTTATCTGCGGCAAAACTAAGACGCACACAAACAGGCATCTGTCGCACGAAGGTAACTGGGAACATAGATTTATGTCGTCTGCGTAACATTTCTCGCCCCTGACTGGATCATATTTGGATACATGGCAGTATGGCTGCGAAATACGCCGAAAAAAGTGATGTATTTCCATACTTTCACGCTTCGTAAAGTACTGCTGCTTTGCCCTTGGTTTACTGGCTTTGGCTTTGTCCAGTCAATGGCCCTGACAGCGACAGCAACAGTTGAAACGGTGAGCAGAATAGCTGCGACTCACGCAGCGCGGTCGACGTCATCGTCATGCCCCAGCACGGTGGGCAGCACTAAGGTAGTAGGCAGTAGGCAGTAAGTAGGGTAGACGGAAGAAGTGCACAATTTCCCCGCCGGCACGAGGCTCGAATCGTGACACTGATTTAGCCGAGTAAGAACGAGTATTATTTAAGGAAGAGGCATCAATAGGGTTCCCACTACCATTACTGCTGCTGCTGCTGCTGCTGCTGCTGATGCTGGTGCTGCCGCTGTTGCTCCTGCTGCTGATGCTGCTGCTGTTGCTGCTGCTGCTGCTGTTACTGCTGCTGCTGCTGATGCTGCTGCTGTTACTGCTGCTGCTGATGCTGCTGCTGGCACAGCCAAACAAGGATTTCTCCTACTCTCTCATACAGATACAGGCATGTGCAGACCGGCACAGAGCATACGCAATAACAATCGCTAAAACACCCACCGCACCACACTCATACTGACGCGACTCGCCCTTGTTCATGCTCTTTCGGATGCACACTCGTATTTGGGGTTGGAAAAGCACCGTTGCTGCTAGGCACGCCGTCGTGTTGGGTTCACTGTTGGCCTGTAAAGAGTTTTCATTATAAATGAAAATCAGTTGTTGGCTCATTCAATTCGTGACGTTCAAGGCGGAAGTACATGCCAAACGCTTAGTAGCGCCGGCTTAGCTCTTCCACTCTGTGTTGTATTTCTGTTGCACTTGAGTCGTTCTGAATGCCGTGCCCGCGTCAAGGAAACTTTGTGAAAAAAAGTTCTTTTTTTAATGTGTACCCTATTATTTTTATTTTTGTGCAATCATGATAAAACCGTGTAAAATAAAATAAAAATTCAGATTAACTTTGGCTTTAGTTCGATTTAAGTGATAAACGATTCTGGAAACTACTAAACAAAGAACAAATATTTTTTATAATAATCCACGTCCAATTATTGGACTTTACCAGATGTAAGTATGCATTGAATACCCTTCGCCTAAAGAGGTTTGTAACAGCAATTGATAGTCTTAATTTATGTTACACAGCACTAACAGGTGGTTAATACACTCTTAAACAAATGTACATAAATGTTTAGTTTTTGCAATCATTCAATCCGTCCGTCAATCATTACTAACGAGAATTATTATTAAAAATGTTCATGGTAAGGTCTGATTATTTAATCTAATTTATACTAGGTTCACCTAGGAACTGTATGACAAAGATTTATACTGGATCTATTGGGAAAAAAAATGTATTGAGTAAATCCTCTTGATCCATTTTGGTCATGGCTAAGCACCTCACAGCTTTCACTAATCCAATTTTGACTGAATGTTAGAAAATGTTTCTCGATGTTTAATTCTTCTCCTTTGTGCCGATGTCGATCGACTCACTCGACGTCAAAATTCAGAAATCGTTAAATTAAGTTGTACTATATACCTACTATATACATATATACTACAATTATACCATGAGCCCATTAAAAATTCTTGATCATAAGCATATATCAGTGTGTGTGCGTGTATATATCTGTGCATGTATAGTTTGTTACGCGTGCAGAATCGAAGCAAAGAATTCTTGGAACATCATTAGTTCTTCGAAAGGTTCAGGGGATCTCGTAGAAGAGCAGTATCGACTAGAGCTTTCTTACTTGTTATTTTTTAAATACCAACAAATATACAAGGTATATTACATGTTGATTAGGTAGGAACTGCGCCAACGTGGTTCGAAAGTCATAATTTTCATGGACGAATCGAACAAATTACAGCAGATGACATTAACAGCTACAGATTATTTTAACATCAGCAGTGCAGCAGGAAATCAGTTTCACTCGTTTGACGAAACGCAGTAAACGCAAGCAAAAAGCCAGTCAGTCACTCAGCTAGCCAGTGAGCCGAACCTTCATTGTACAATCATCATACTAGTACGTTTTAATGTTACCTCACTTGGCTTTTGTGTGCCCATTCTTTTTGTTTATTGATGCACAATTAAACCGCATTTGGCCAGCCAACCAGATATGCAGACATTCTGTTAGTCTGCCATCCGGCCAACAAACAGATTCTTTGTATGCTGTCATGGTCTATTGCCGACCAAATTTACTAGGAGTGTAGTTCAATTCCAATGAGTTTACCTATAGGTGCAACTAAAGACATCAGTATATACATAATTGTAACACAGACATATCAACATTTTTTGTATACCGTGAACCCATTAAAAATGGAAAATCAGAGGCACGGCCGACCCCATAAAGTGTATATATATTCTTGATCAGTGTGGCGAGCTGAGTCGATATAGCCATGTCCGTCTATAAACATATGTCGATAAAACATATGTTAAAAAATTATATTGGTCATCTTAAAGGCTAGATTCTTCAAGTTTTTTTTTATATATTTAGATACTAATTTAATACAATTTTAATCAGTTCATTGTCAGATTTTATGCCAATTCACCTCCACTCTTCAAAATGTATTTCAAATACTAGAGACATACAGTTTGGTTTGGCATATACATATGTACATATGGATGTCATTATCATAATCTGAAAATTTGCATATATCAGCGTGTGTGTGCGTGCATGTTTGTGAATGTATATTTTGTTACGCATGCAGAAACGAAGCGAAGCATTCTTGAAGTCTATTATTGATTCTTCGAACCGTTCAGGGGATCTCGTAGCAGAGCAGTCTCGACTAGAGCTTTCTTACTTGTTATACCCTGAACCCATTGAAAATGGGAATTCAGGGTATAATGGTTTTATTTGTTTTTATACCCTGAACCCATTGAAAATGGGAATTCAGGGTATAATGGTTTTGTGAAATGTATGTAACAGGCAGAAGACCCTATAAAGTATATATATTCTTGATCAGCATAAAAAAATAAGTTGATTGAGCCCTGTCCGACTGTCCGTCCGTCCGTCCGTATGAACGTCGAGATTTCGGAAACTACAAAAGCTAGAGATCTGAAATTTCACATGAACACTCGTATGTTAGCTACGCAATACGAGTTTATTTTGTTTTTTCGATAACTCGTCCCATTTCCAAATTATCGATAAAAAATCGAAAATTCGTTTTTTAGGTTTTTTGGGTATAAAATTCGTTTAAATTTTTTAGTTTTTTTGGGTATAACTTCTACACCGTTTTAGCTAAAGACTTCAACTTTATATATTTAGATAGATATTATGGATACGCAGATTTTGGATGCCACGCCCCCTTCGCCCCCAATTTGGAAAAAACGCATTTCAAATACTAGAGACTTGCAATTTGGCACATAGATAGATTTAGATACTCTTAATCTACTCTGAAAATTTTATGAAGATCGTCCATCTAGAAATTGAGTTATAAGCGTCCAAAGTTCAGCCCAACCCACCCCCAAGCCACGGCAGCAACTGCGCAGTTAGCAGAGCGCGCTCATAAGTTCGTAAAGAAGAAGAGTATCACTTTTTTGCAGGGCAGGGGATTTCGTAGTCGAGCAGTCTCGACTAGAGCCTTCTTACTTGTTTATTTATAACATAAACAACATGTTTAAAATATGAGAGAACAGTTTGATTAAATCTTGATTATAAGCAAATTATTTCATATTATTGGACTCACATATGACTAGAATCATCAATTAGGATTTAATGTCTGAAAACTTAATTACATGACCATAGCCAGGAGTTTGAGCTGGCTGTGAAAAGCCAACTTAACTGCCACTTGAACAAAATGTATGATAGACATTTGCGCTTGTCAACGGAACGCCAAGCTTGGCCATTGATACAACTGATAAAAGTACTGAATAGAGCAGACAGCCAACAACCGACAGCAGAAACAGCGGAAATGTACGAGATAGAATAAACACAGAAACACAACACACAGAACAACACAGCGTCACACCCACACACTTATGAATAGCTCACTGACTCAACTAGTGGCTGCTGGGGACCGAGTTTGAGCTTAAGTTCGAGTGCGAGTTTCGAGTGTGGGCTTGAATTTGCCTACTTCCGCTTGCCGCATCGCATATGTCACTCACTTCTGCATGGCTGTGTGTGAGTACTATTCGCAACAAAAGGGGCCTCCGCTATATCCTCCCCCACATTCCACAAGTAACTATCGTATTTGATGAACTGAACTAAATTAGTTTATTGTTCAGTCTTCTTATCCATCCTCAAAATATTTAAATTTTGTAAGCGGCCTATTTAAAAGGTAAATTAAAAAGGTTCATAAACAATATATATTTAGATTCTGCATGCACAATCGATAGTCAACTCTCTGGCAGGTGTAGTAGCTTTGACGTAATCTAATTTTGGATGCCAATTACTTTTTATACCCTGAGCCCATTGAAAATGGGAAATCAGGGTATAATGGTTTTGTTAAATGTATGTAACAGGCACAAGGAGGCGTGGCTGACCCCATAAAGGATATATATTCTTGATCAGGGTGACGAGAAAAGTTGATCTAGCCTGATCTGTCCGTCTGTCCGTCCGTCAATCACCGGCGACTTACCACTATCCGCACTTTGAATGTATTAGCTTTAAATTGGCTTACTGCAAACCCTATTACTTGCGTAAGTTTCAAACTGAATCTTATCACTCTAGCAGTCTCCACTGGTATGTACAGCAGCTTGTGTGATCCATTTATTTTCAAATGCCATTCTTTTAATAAGTGGTCCGTAGGTCACAAAGCTTTTGTTTGACGCTTTTTCAAACTTTATCACTCTAAATCTTTAATTGGACAAATTTTGTTCAGTATTATTTAAATTTTATAATTCATAACGGCTTTAATTTGAAATTATATTTGGCGTAAGCTCTTTCTTTCTGTACTTTCCGGAAACGCTAAGGCACTCCACGTATGCACGCAATAAATAGTAATAAATGAGCCAGATTGATGAAATAATAATTTGGTTTCCTCCAGTGGGGAGAAGGGGCATAGGCAGAGGATGGCAATACACACACTGCATGAACAGCCTGATAGACTAACTGCTTGGCGTTTGAAACACTATATTCTAATACGTTCTTCCTTTTGGAGCATAAGCCACATCTACACTCATCGAGGTGGAGATTGAGGTTACAGGCGCATCCAATATCTTTGCAACTATTCAGTCTAGGCTTCTCAAATAATGTTAAAAGTTCCAACTCATTAATTTTTAGCAAGTCGCCAGCTTGAAAGTTCGGAAACTGTTTTGTAACAATCTTTGAAGCAGGTTTCTTTAACTTCATATCGATGGTAAATAAGTCTGGAGATCCGTTCTGGTTCGTCAAATTTTTAGCATTATCCGCCAAGACTGCTTGGTGCAAATTATGATGAATAATTTCAGGATAGTTGAATTGTTCGTTTGCGATAGTTGTCGACATGCAGTTGTGGAAAAATGGGCAGCCATAGAGATAAACCTTACGTAACTGGCGTCCATGTACGACCTTAAAGTTGTCGGTCATTTTCCACATTTGCGTCTGCACCCTGTTCTGGATTTCAAGCTGGTCAGAACCACCGACTAGCGTCTCATCAGCCACTGGAATGCTGTGGTTGCTGCCAGCAATGAACGCACGACTGCATCTGGAAAAAGGTTTACGACGTCAAACTCAAAAGTATCATCAACCATACAGTATACTTACAACTGCATCCACATTATTTTTAATCATGTATACTGTAACAAAAATACAATACAAAAATGTGTTCAAATATCCCAGGGGTACTACAATTATGTCTTGCTTAATATAATAAAATAACATATTTACAGGAAAACAAGTAAGCCTTGTGTCGGCTCGAGACGGCTCGACTACGAGATACCCTGAACCCTGCAAAAAAGTGATACCCTTCTTCTTTACGCACATATAAGCGCGCACTCTGCTAACTGCGCAGTTGCTGCCGTGGCTTGGGGGTGGGTTGGGCTAAACTTTGGACGCTTATAGCTCCATTTCTAGATAGACGATCTTCATGAAATTTTCAGAGTAGATTAATAGTATCTAAATCTATCGATTTGCAAAATTGCAAGTCTCTAGTATTTGAAATGCGTTTTTTTTTTTCAAATCGGGGGCGAAGGGGGCGTGGCATCAAAAATCTGAAAGCTACAAAATCTGCGTATCCATAATGTCTATCTAAATATACAAAGTATATTGAAGTCTCTAGCTAAAACGGTGTAGAAGTTATACCCAAAAAACCTAAAAAATGGAAAGGAATTTTTCATTTTTATCGATAATTTGGAAATGGGATGAGTTATCGAAAAAACAAAATAAACTCGTACTGCGTAGCTAACATACGAGTGTTCATGTGAAATTTTGAGCTCTCTAGCTTCTGTAGTTTCCGTAATCTCGACGTTCATACAGACGGACGGACGGACGGACCGACAGACGGACAGGGCTAGATCAACTTATTTTTTTATGCTGATCAAGAATATATATACTTTTTGGGGTCTGCGACTTCTCCTTCTGCCTGTTACATACATTTTCACAAAACCATTATACCCTGAATTCCCATTTTCAATGGGGACTCTCTAGCTCTTATATCTTCGGAAATCCATGCGTTGAAGCATACGGACAGGCGAACATGGCCATATCGACTCAGCTCGTCATTCTAATTAAGAATATATATACTTTATGGGGTCTGCTTGTACATTTCTGTTGAAAGCAAATTAAATGCTATTTGATTTTAAGTGAATTATTTAATAACTTTATGGTGGCACTTTTTACCAAGCAAATGTTAATATTGTGTATTTCTCTTTGATAGGACAGACCTCCATAAGACCTGATAAAATTTAAGTTTGATTGTTACCAACAGAATATATGTAGATAAATATCTTCTAGTACATGTGTTAATGTCATGAATAATATCAATATTATTTGATAACTTTCCAGTCGATTGAATCCAGATAAAGCTGAGAAAAATCTAATAGTTTATAACCCTAATAATATATATGTATCTATGTATATTACATGAATACCACAATTAAGGTAGGAACAAAACATTTACCCATGACATCCAGCATCGTGACGTGCGAGCGTACGTACATATCTGGTTGCATTCATTAAAGCGCAAAATTGACAGTTAACAAATTCATCTTGATTATTCCTTAAACACTGCCAACACAGTCACAACAAAGAAAATTGCTGTTACCGGCGAACGACAAACGACAAACCAACATCGAAAACGTCTGCCGAGTAGACAATTTCAAGCCAGAATCACTTGGGAGCCCTGCCAACAGCATTCGCAAATGTTTTACTGCAGCTTAAAAGCGAGAAAAATCTTACTACGAAAAATTACAATCAAGTACCGTTGCATCTTATAATAAAAACAAGTAAGAAGGCTCTAGTTTACACTGCACGACTAGGAGATACCATGAATCCTGCAAGAGGACGAAAATTTTCCTTCTTTATGCACGTATAAGCGCGCGCTCTGCTAACCGCGCAGTTGCTGCCGTGGCTTGGGGGTGGGTTAATGAAACTTGCAGGACGGACGGATAGACAGACAGGGCTATATCCACTTTTTTTTGTGCTGATCAAGAACATACATATATGGTCTATGGGGTCTGTGACATCTCTTTCTGTATGTAACATACGTTGCATCTTATAATAAAAACAAGTAAGAAGGCTCTAGTTTACACTGCACGACTAGGAGATACCATGAATCCTGCAAGAGGACGAAAATTTTCCTTCTTTATGCACGTATAAGCGCGCGCTCTGCTAACCGCGCAGTTGCTGCCGTGGCTTGGGGGTGGGTTAATGAAACTTGCAGGACGGACGGATAGACAGACAGGGCTATATCCACTTTTTTTTGTGCTGATCAAGAACATACATATATGGTCTATGGGGTCTGTGACATCTCTTTCTGTATGTAACATACATTTTCACAAAACCATTATACCCTGAATTCCCATTTTCAATGGGTTCAAGGTAAAAAAAAAAAAAAGACCACGAAGCAGCAGATGAAAAGGAAAGAAAACAAACCCGTCGTTTTACTTGAAATGCAAATGTGCATACAAATTTTCAACGACTTTGACCCTTTTCTGTGCTTCGCTGTTGCGGGTCGACAGCAACAGCCATTGTCATAATAAAGGATTATTGAGATTTATATTTGAGTTTAAGCTGATTTTGGCTGATGTGAATCTTCTACCTATAGTATTATGAATTTCTTCAAGCAAAGATCATACAGGTTCTCGGTAAATATAATGCAACTTCTTCGTCTTTTCACTTTATAAAATCAGACTTTACACTTTATTTACTATGAAAGACGTTATAAATGTACATATATTATAGATACATATGTTCTAGATTTAACAAGTAAGAAGGCTCTAGTCGAGACGGCTCGACTACGAGATACCCTGAACCCAGCAAAAAAAGGAATAGTCTTTTTCTTTACGCACTTATGAGCGCGCGCTCTGCTAACCGCGCAGTTGCTGCCGTGGCTTGGGGGTGGGTTAGACTGAACTTTGGACGCTTATAACTCCATTTCTAGATGGACGATCTTCATGAAACTTTCGGAATATATTAATAGCATCTAAATGTATCTATTTGCCAAATTTCTCTCTAGTATTTGAAATGTGCTTTTTTCAAATTGGTGGCGAAGGGGGCATGGCATCCAAAATCTGAAAGCTACAAAATCTGCGTATCCATAATGTCTATCTAAATATACAAAGTATATTGAAGTCTCTAGCTAAAACGGTGTAGAAGTTATACCCAAAAAACCTAAAAAATGGAAACGAATTTTCGATTTTTTATCGATAATTTGGAAATGGGATGAGCTATCGAAAAAACAAAACAAACTCGTACTGCGTAGCTAACATACGTTCATGTGAAATTTCAGCTCTCTAGCTTTTGTAGTTTCCGAAATCTCGACGTTCATACGGACGGACGGGCGGACAGACGGACGGACAGACGGACAGGGCTAGATCAACTTTTCTCGTCACCCTGATCAAGAATATATATACTTTATGGGGTCTGCCACGCCTCCTTCTGCCTGTTACATACATTTTCACAAAACCATTATACCCTGAATTCCCATTTTCAATGGGTTCAGGGTATAACAAGTAAGAAGGCTCTAGTCGAGACGGCTCGACTACGAGATCCCCTGAACCCTGCAAAAAAGTGATACTCTTCTTCTTTACGCACTTATAAGCGCGCGCTCTGCTAACTGCGCAGTTGCTGCCGTGGCTTGGGGGTGGGTTGGGCTGAACTTTGGACGCTAATAACTCCATTTCTAGCTGGACGATCTTCATGAAATATTCAGAGTAGACCAAGAGTATCTAAATCTGTATATGTGGCAAATTGCAAGTCTCTAGTATTTGAAATGCGTTTTTTTTCAAATTGGGGGCGGAGGGGGCGTGGCACTTTGGACGCTTATAACTCCATTTCTAGATGGACGATCTTCATGAAACTTTCGGAATATATTAATAGCATCTAAATGTATCTATTTGCCAAATTTCTCTCTAGTATTTGAAATGTGCTTTTTTCAAATTGGTGGCGAAGGGGGCATGGCATCCAAAATCTGAAAAATACAAAATCTGCGTATCCATAATATCTATATATATATATATATAAAGTTGAAGTCTCTAGCTAAAACGGTGTAGAAGTTATACCCAAAAAACCTAAAAAATGTAAACGAATTTTCGGTTCAGGGTATAAAAATAATAGTAGCATTAAAAATAGTAATAGTAGTAGATAAATCTATACCGATAGATAATTTTACTACGAGTTTCTTACGCTCTTTAAAATATATTGAGTTTAAAGTCTGTAACTTTTTCAGTAGCGATTCACTGCTGCACCTTAGCTACCACGATCCTGGTTAACGAAATTGAGCGTAAGTTGATAGACAACTTGAAATTTATTCTGCAACTTACTTCAGAAGTCTGTGCGTGGTTTTTAACTAAGCCCACCTCTTCTTGCCTACACCAGCACAAATTTCTATTTAATAAGCAAGAGTATTTTCATTGTGGCTGCCCAACGAAAACATTTTAATTAACTTCCACGACTTAGATAATATCATAAATATACATATGTATGTATATACACATGTCTCTTAGATGCCAAATATCATCAACTGTCCCAAAGACACAAACGCACAAAAACGAATGGTTTATTAATAAATACTTATTTGTTCTCTTTTCAGATATCTTGCACTTTTCTCAATATTTTTGGACTCAGTTAGTGTTAAAGGATAAATTAAAAGTATGGGCTGTGTATAGTAATCTACATTGAACTCAGGTTTCGTTAGCAGCGGGCTGTGATGATTGAATGAAACAAGTTCGTTGTCGACGAAACCTGCATGCTGTGTGGAGAGGCAACTAGATCAATTCCAGATGACTCTGAACCTTTAAAATCAACAGATAACCTCCTCTGTACTATGCTTTTTTTTAGTGAGCAATTAAATTTTCAATTTCAATACATTCAGCACAATGTCATAACACGAGACCTAAAGGGATAGCGTGATTAACATACAGAATATACGAGACGAAAATTCTCTAAGCCCTGCGAACAACTGATATTCTCTTTTTTTCTAGCATAAGCGCGCACTATGCTAACTAACAAGTCTCTAGTATTTTAAATGAATTGATTTTTTCAAATTGGGGCCGAAAAGGGCGTGGCATCAAAAATCTAAAAATTACAAAATCTCCGTATATCTACCGTATATCTACGTAAATATTTTTGTTGAAGTCTAATCTAATCTAGCTCAACCAGTGTACAACCTACGCGTAAAAAATAATAACAAGTAAGAAAGCTCCCGTCGAGACTGCTTGACTACTAGATCCCCTGAACCCTTCGAAGAACTCATATTTAACATACCATACATGTGTATATATACAATCACATACGCATGTAAGAATAAGCATGCGCATTGCTGTCTCGCTTACACTAGTTATCGATTTTCTGATACAAATTCGGTGCACGCGTGCAATATACGGACCTAACAATGAAAATTCAAATTTCTAATTCTTATAGTTTCTGTGATCGACGGGTTCACACACACGAACAGACGGACAGAAAGTCAAACTGATAGGGATAAAGTGACACAACTTGACGGTCTGATCAAGAACATATATACTTTGTAGCGCCTGCCACGCCTCCTTCTGCCAGTTACATACATTTAACAAAACCATTACCCCTGATTTCCCATTTTCAATGGGATCAGTATATAAGAAGTGAGTTTTTTATTTTATTAGTTAAGACATTAGACTACACTCTGGAATTTAAATTATGTTGATATCATTTTATATGTATATGTTTTTTTATACATATATATATAAGCTGTTTAAAATAAGCTGTTAACCCCTGCTTGTATATATATATGTACATATGTATATGTATGTATGTATATATGTACGGCCATTTATCACTGACAAACCCCATGCACATCGAAAGTCCGATTTAATTCCTATGCATTAACTATAAATGAATTACACAATCTCGTTTGGTAAAAGGCGTTGCCTACAAAACATTCAATGAGTCACACAACATTCTTACCTCTATCAAACTGAAATGATAAGAATAACTTGGAAATACATTGCTTTTTTAGTTTTCTTACATCAACTGAGGCGTCTGCACTTTTAATTTCCATTGAAGTCCCATTGCTGATATTATCTTATTTAATCATTTTTAAGAACACTTCGTGAATTAATTTAATGTTGGAGCTGATTCGTCAAGTGAGATACGCACGAATGCCTTCAGTGACATTTAGGTGAGACTACGAATGGTTTATTATTATCTCCATCTTTTTTATATACTTACATAGCTGTAACGCTAGAAAATGAATTGTGTAATTTATAAAATTAATATACAAATATAATAAATAAATATAACAAGTAAGAAGGCTCTAGTCAAGACTACTCGACTACGAGATACCCTGAACCCTGCGAAGTGATACTCTTCTTCTTTACGCACATACTCTGCGTGAAACTAACGTAATATATTAAGAGCACTCAAAAGTATCTATTTGCCAAATTAAAAGTCTCTACTATGTGAAATGCGTTTTTATACCCTGAGTCCATTGAAAATGGGAAATCAGGGTATAATGGTTTTGTTAAACGTATGTAACAGGCAGAAGGAGGCGTGGCAGACCCCATAAAGTATATATATTCTTGATCAGGGTGACGAGAAAAGTTGACGGACAGGGGTCCGTCTGTCCGTCCGTATGGATGAACGCGTCGATTTCCGAAGATACAAAAGCTAGAGAGTTAATTCTTTTTGTGTTAAGTCCGTATATTGCACGCGCAGTACGAGTTTGTTTCAGAAATTCGATAACTCGTATATTTGCAAAGTTATCGATAAACGAAATTATCGGGAACCAGTTATAAAATTCTAGCTAATTCATCTTTAGAGTTAGATTCTCCAAGTCTTCAGCATATATATAGATACTAATTTAATACAATTTCGGTTTTCGTCAGATTTTGGATTCCGGTCCCCATTTCGCCCCACAACCACCAAATGTGCAAAAAATTTATTTCAAATACTAGAGACATGCAGTTTGGTTTAGCATATAGATATGAATATCATAATCATAATCTGAAGAAATCAATACGGTTGTCCATCTAGAAACAGAATTATCAATCATCAAAGTTTTCTCATCAAAACCCATGTGGCGCAGCAACAAAGGCAGGGAGACAACAAGCCGCCTGCATTGCTCACACACATACATGCTTACAAGCGTGTGTGTGTTCGTGTTTTTGCATGTATAGTTTCTTACGCGTAGAGAATCGAAACGAAGCATTCTTGGAATATGATTCGTTCGAAGAAGGGCTCAGGGGATTTCGTAGTCGAGCAGTCTCGACTACAGCTTTCTTACTTGTTTATTTTTCAAATTGTGGGCGAAGAGAGCATCCAAAATCTGAAAATTATTAAATCTGCGTATCCACAATATCTATCTAAATATACAAATTCTAAAACGATGTACATTTTCACAAAACCATTACACCTGAATTCCTGTTTTCAATGGGTTCAGGGTATAATAAAAAGAATATAAAACAAGTAAGAAGGCTCTAGTCGAGACTGCTCGACTACGAAATCCCCTGAACCCTGCAAAAAAGTGATACTCTTCTTCATTAAGCACTTAGAGGCGCGCGCTCTGCTAACTGCGCAGTTGCTGCCGTGGCTTGGGGGTGGGTTGGGCTGAACTTTGGACGCTAATAACTCCATTTCTAGCTGGACGATCTTCATGAAATATTCAGAGTAGACCAAGAGTATCTAAATCTACCTATGTGCCAAATTGCAAATCTCTAGTATTTGAAATGCGTTTTTTCCAAATTGGGGGCGAAGGGGGCGTGGCATCCAAAATCTGAAAACTACAAAATCTGCGTATCCATAGTATCTATCTAAATTTATAAAGTTCGAAGTCTCTAGCTAAAACGGTGTAGAAGTAATATCAAACCTAAAAAACGGAAACGAATTTTCGATTTCTTATCGATAATTTGGAAATGGGACGAGTTATCTAAAAACAAAATAAACTCGTATTGCGTAGGTAACATACGAGTGTTCATGTGAAATTTCAGCTCTCTAGCTTTTGTAGTTTCCGAAATCTCGACGTTCATACGGACGGACGGACGGACAGACGGACAGGGCTAGATCAACTTATTTTTTTATGCTGATCAAGAATATATATACTTTATGGGGTCTGCGACGTCTCCTTCTGCCTGTTACATACATTTTCACAAAACCATTATACCCTGAATTCCCGTTTTCAATGGGTTCAGGGTATAACAAGAAGTTTTCTAACACATTCCTGGAAATCACTTGACAAAAATATTAAACAAGTAAGAAGGCTCTAGTAAAACGGTGTACATACATTTTCACAAAACCATTACACCCTGAATTCCTATTTTCAATGGGTTCAGGGTATAAACAGGAAGGCTCTAGTCGAGATGGCAAAATTTGGCAAAAAGATACATATCTATCCTTATCTACTCTGAAAATTTGATGAAGATCGTCCATCTAGAAATGGAGTTATAAACGTCCAAAGTATAGCCCTACCCACCTCCAAGCCACGGCGGCAACTGCGGGGTTAGCACAGCACGCGCTTATACGTCCGTAAAGAAGAACACTATTAGTTTTTCTGCAGGGTTCATGGTATCTCGTAGTCGAGCAGTCTCGACTATAGCCTTCTTACTTGCTTTTCCTATAACTCATCTCGTTTCTTTTTTATTATACCCTGAACCCATTGAAAATGGGAATTCAGGGTATAATGGTTTTGTGAAAATGTATGTAACAGGGAGAAGGAGACGTCGCAGACCCCATAAAGTATATATATTCTTGATCAGCATAAAAAAATAAGTTGATCTAGCCCTGTCCGTCTGTCCGCCCGTCCGTCCGTCCGTCCCTCCGTCCGTCCGTCCCTCCGTCCGTCCGTCCCTCCGTCCGTCCGTCCGTCCGTCCCTCCGTCCGTCCCCCCTATGTAACAGGGAGAAGGAGACGTCGCAGACCCCATAAAGTATATATATTCTTGATCAGCATAAAAAAATAAGTTGATCTAGCCCTGTCCGTCTGTCCGTCCGTCCGTCCGTCCGTCCGTATGAACGTCGAGATTTCGGAAACTACAAAAGCTAGAGAGCTGAAATTTCACATGAACACTCGTATGTTAGTTACGCAGTACGAGTTTATTTTGTTTTTTCGATAACTCACCCCGTTTCCAAATTATCGAAAATTCGTTTCCATTTTAAAGGTTTTTTGGGTATAACTTCTACACCGTTTTAGCTAGAGACTTCAACTTTATAAATTTAGATAGATATTATGGATACGCAGATTTTGTAGTTTTCAGATTTTGGATGCCACGCCCCCTCTGCCCTCAATTTGAAAAAAACGCATTTCAAATACTAGAGACTTGCAATTTGGCAAATAGATAGATTTATATACTCTTAATCTATTCTACAAATTTCATGAAGATCGTTCATCTAGAAATGGAGTTATTAGCGTCCAAAGTTCAGCCCAACCCACCCCCAAGCCACGGCAGCAACTGCGCACTTAGCAGAGCGCGCTTATAAGTGCGTAAAGAAGAAGAGTATCACTTTTTGCAGGGTTCAGGGGATTTCGTAGTCGAGCCGTCTCGACTAGAGCCTTCTTACTTGTTGATAATAATCGTTTTTTAAGCGTTTCTTACTTGTTATACTCTGAACCCATTGAAAATGGGAATTCAGGGTATAATGGTTTTGTGAAAATACATGTAACAGGTAGAAGGAGACATCGCAGACCCCATATGGTATATATATTCTTGATCAGCATAAATAAATAAGTTGATCTAGCCCTGTCCGTATGTCCGTCCGTCTTTCGGTCCGTATGAACGTCGAGATCTCTGAAACTACAAAACAGAACTGAAATTGTACATGAATACTCGTATGTTAGTTACGCAGTACGAGTTTGTTTTGTTTTTTTTCGATAATTCATCACATATCAAATTATCGATAAAAAATCGAAAATTCGTTCAATTTTAAATTTTTTACGTTTTTGGGCATAACTTCTACACCGTTCGAGCTAGAGACTTCAAATGTATATATGTAGATAGATATTATGGATACGCAGACTTTTCAGATTTTGGATGTCACGCCCCCCTCGCCCATAATTTGCAAAATACTAGAGACTTGAAATTTGGCAAATAGATACATTTAGATGCTATTAATTCATTAAGATAGTCCATCTAGAAATGGAGTTATAAGCGTCCATAGTATAGCCCAACCCACCCCCAAGCCACTGCAGCAACTGCGCGGTTAGCAGAGGGCGCGATTATACGTGCGTATCACTTTTTTTGCAGGGTTCAGGGTATCTCGTAGTCCAGTCGTCTCGACTAGAGCCTTCGTACATGTTTTAAAACTAATTTTTGATAAGGTTTTTAATCGATAAAACTCAAATTAGCAAAGTTATACATTTTTTAAAACATACTTGATGTGTTCGCGCGGAGTTACAAAATATAATTTAATTTTCGTGTGTTAAGCAGTGTATTAAAAGCATATTTAGCAACAACAAAATGAAAGCTTATAAATCGCTAATAGACTGTTCAAACAGTGTCTGACAGAAAGCAGTGTCAACCGCAGCAACAGACAGAAATATCACAAAGCTTTTAGTACCTCGGGCAACGTATTGCTATATAGTCAGCGGTTCTTAGGACATTATCTTGATTGAACATTTCTTGTGAATGGTTCACATAGATACGTTTCAATATGTCACTTAATAATATAAGCTCAAACGTCTACTATGATGATCCGATTTCTTTATGGAAAACAAAGCAACGCGTTCACTACAAAGTCGACATTGAGACGCGTGCTAAAAAGTGTGTGATTTTGTTTCAGCTGAATAAATTGGTCACAAATATCAATGTCAATATATATATATGTCTCTTTAAAATACTTAATCATGACATAATTTGTTATACCCTGAACCCATTGAAAAATGGTAATTCATTATGAACGTATAAAGGTTGAGATTTCGGAAACTACAAAAGCTAAAGAGCTGAAATCAAATGAATACTCGTATGTTAGCTACGAAGTACGAGCTTATTTTGATTTTTGGATAACTTATCCTATTTCCTTATTATCGATAAAAAATCGAAAATTAGTTTCCTTTTTTTACGTTTTTTTAAGCATAACTTCTACACCGTTTTAGCTAGAGACTTCAAATGTATATATTTAGATAGATGTTATGGATATAGATACTCTTAATCTACTCTGAAAATTTCATGAAGATCGTCCATCTAGAAATGGAGTTAAAAAGTGTCCGAAGTATAGCCCGACCCCCAAGCCACTGCAGCAACTCCGCGGTTAGAGCGCACGCTTATACGTGCGTAAAGAAGGGTCCAGATCTCGTAGTCGAGTCGTCTCGACTGGAGCCTTCTTACTTGTTTTGGTATATGTTCATACTAGTTATATGTGAATGTAATACCTGGATATTGTAAACCTTTGTAACTGCATGGGACATTGTCTATTCGTCCGGTATGGAATCTTAGTTAAAAGTCAAAAGTGAAGCCGGACTAACAAACGGCAATGGTTTCATCGATTAAGCTTGTCATCCTAATCAAGGATATGTACGTATACTCAAAGGGGTCTGCTCGCCTCCTTCTATAAAAATGTTAAGAATTTACATGATTCTACCTCAATCAAATTTTTTCATACATCGAAGCATGTTTGCTTAAAGCAAAATATTCTATTTAATGTTTCATTTAGCTGGGCTTCGTTAATACAGTCAGAATTGATTAGTGTAAAATTAGCATGTCGCGATTCGTGGCCAAATTTAGAACGTAAGCATTGAATATGTACAGGTAAATTTGATTTTTGAGGTCAATAATATTCACTTAACAAAACTTTCCCAGAAGAACCGACACGAAGCCTAAATCTAATCCAGTGACTTTGTATTTACATTTCTTATTTACTTATTACTATTTTCATCTAAATGCAATACATGTGTCTGTAGCTAAGTGCTCTGTATCAGAAATCTATTCAATCGTGTCTTACTTAAGTATTAACCCATACTATTGGGTCAATGAGAGTGCAGAGCATCAACAACTTTTTCAAGGATGCAGTATTGTTCAAATTCTACCACAACATTTGGGAATCATTCTCCAACTGTCTTTGATTGTAGTTCTCTCTTCTTGATCGCATGATTTGAATAAATCTTATTAGATTCAGTGTTGCCAAATCAGCTTTTTTCCCGTTTGACTTTTTATACCCTGAGCCCATTGAAAATGGGAAATCCGTCTGTCTGTCCGTCCGTCCGTCCGTCCGTCTGTCCGTCCGACCGTATGCATACGTATGTATGAACGCGTCAATTTCCGAAGATATAAGAGCTAGAGAGCTCATTCTTTTTGTGTTAGGTTCGTATATTGAGCGCGCAGTACGAGTTTGTTTCAGAAATTCGATAACACGTGTATTTCCAAAGTTATCGATACAAAATTTATCGGGAACCAGTTATAAAATTATATCTAATTCATCTTTAGAGTCAAAGACTCCAAGTCTTCGACATACATATATATAGATACTAATTTATTACAATTTCGGTTTTTGTCAGATTTTGGATTCCGGTCCCCGATTTTTTGCATGTATAGTTTCTTACGTGTGTAGAATCGAAACGAAGCATTCTTGGAATATTATTCGTTCGAAGAAGGGCTTAGGGGATTTCGTAGTCGAGCAAACTCGACTACAGCTTTCTTACTTGTTATACCCTGAACCCATTGAAAATTGGAAATCAGGGTATAACGGTTTTGTTAAATGTATGTAACAGCCAGAAGGAGGCGTGGCAGACCCCATAAAGTATATATATTCTTGATCAGCATAAAATTTGAAAAAAAAAAACGTATTTCAATTACTAGAGACTTGAAATTTGGCACATATGTAGATACATTTAGAAACTTTTAATCTACTCTGAAAATTTCATAGAAATGGAGTTATAAGCGTCCAAAGTTCAGAACAACACACCCCCAAGCCACGGCAGCAACTGCTCATAAGTACGTAAAGAAGAGTATCACAATTTTGCAGGGTTCAGGGTATCTCGTAGTCGAGCCGTCTCGACTAGAGTCTTCTTACTTGTTTAAAAATATATGGCTTTTTCCCGCTTTTTTCACTGAGCAAGTTATCATTTTTTTGAGAATGTATGTAAAATGAAGTGTTTTGTTCATTGTAGTTGAATTAAAAAAAATAGTTCAGTATAAACAAAAATAACAGGATGTGTGGCGTAACCGCCTGGAATTCAAATGCTGGCTTAAATGATAAGACAAGAATAGATTATGACAGTCATTGCAAATGCAGTATAGCTGCCAGTTGACCGCATAATCAATTTGTTTTTGAAATATTTTAATAATGGAGTGTTGTGAAGATTCACAAAACAAAATGTTCAATCATTATAGAAACGTTTTTTGTATAACCTTGCTTTCGATATTGGCGATGCAAAATATAGCTTCCTTATAGGCGTATTTACTTATACAAGTGAAAAAGAAATATTGGCATGACTACGAGTTGCCAAAAAATTATTAAAATGTAATTGGCACTATGGAGGAACAGATTTTTTTGAAAAATGTCTGCTTTTTTTAAGTACGTTCCCATTAAAAACAGCTTTTTATTGCTCAACAAAAGTTAGCAACACAGATTAGATTATTCGTGCAGATAGATAGGTTTAATTAATGTCATTACACAGCATACTATACAATATGCTCTAATAAACAAGAGTTATGCTGTTGACATTTCTGCAGATGTAACAAGGATTGTGTGAGCAACTGAGAAGGCTCTAGCCGAGAATGATCGACTCGAAATCCCATGAATTCTACAATTATTTTCGACATGCATAACAAACAAGACATGCACGCACACACACACATACGCACGCACGCTTTTGCGTGCTTATGCACGCTTTCAGCTAAATATACATAGACTCCGAGATCGATCTGTTACATGCATTTATCAAAATCATTATACCCTGATTTCCCATTATATCCTGATATCCCATTTTCAATGGGTTCGGGGTGTAATAAGAATAAAATAAATGTAATAGGAGTAGCAAAACGCTAATGGTAAATTGAATCACATTATACGACAAACATAAATCAATGTCAAATATCCAAATTGTTTTTTTTTTTAATGGGATTGACACAATTGGTGTGTGTTATCAGAGACATATTTGGTGTGTGTTACCAAGGCATAACAATTATGTAGCATTGACCACCAGTGTGCTTGTATTTTATTTTCTAATTATATGTGCTTCAGTCCAACTTAAAACTTAAGAAATACTTGCGACAAAAACAATCAAAAACCCATTAGAAGCAAATCATATACATATATATACATATATCCGACTGTAGTCCTCATGATATCAACACTTTTATCTACAAAAATGATCGTCTATAATTGGCCAAGTGCGCCGTTGTAATATCAGTTGCTTTGCAAACTCTTGGCTGAATAGAGCTAGGAGTTACGCATACGAAGCACAAGCGCAGGCTAGGCTACCAGAGCTAGTTTCTGTATATTGTTGTTGTGCGAGTGTGCGTTTGAGGTCTGTAGTCGGCAGTCGGCTTTCTAGTATCGTTATTTAACTGACTCCTAACTTTATGTTAGAAATCAAGTACTTACCGACAGCTCCGAATACATTACAATTAGGCAACCAAAAAAATCGATATCTTTCTCTCGTCTAACGCCTGCAACGACTCCGCTACCGGAGATTCAACCGCAGTCTGGCGACAGTAACTCAACTATTTCTGCTACCTCAAAGTGCGTGAAGCGGTACGCTCGCACCACATGTGATAATTGTGGTTACCATAACATACCTATTATGTCACACCCAATATCGCCGCTAGCGAAATCTCAGACGAACTTGGAGCTTGTGGAGCATGGCAGTCAGCGACAGGCCCTTTTGCCCCTCCCAGCTAATGGTATACATCATGACGACTCCGCCTACACACTTCAGGTATCTCGACGTCCTTCGATACTGCTACAGGAGATCTTAACTCAGCCACCACCTGGAGTAGGACGCAAAGATCATAGTAATTTTCTTCATCCACGAAGCTCCAGAAATACAGGGTACAACTAGTCTACTTATTACTATGAGATCTAGACTTCGTCAAATATACAGTAGAATCCGGCTATAACAACTCCACTTATAGTGTTGATTATAGCGTCTTCCGGGCATAACGACGGGCCATTGAGCGTCGTTATAACAGGATTCTACTGTACTATCAAAAATTGTTAACAGCTTTCCGTTTTATTTCTTCAATTTTTACATTCCAATAAAAGAAATCCTAATGGAACAGCCACCGGCAGTACGGCAACGATAAACTTTCAAAGCGGCACTGCAAGTGCTCGTAATGGCTCCAGCGCTAACTACGACAGCGGCGCACATAGCTTTCAAGCCAAACAACAAAAAGAAAAGAACCGAAGAACGGGCAAGTAAGAACGGATCTACAATATTACCATCAGCCATATTCAATCCGTCCTTTTTCTTATAGTGATGCTATCAGTTCGGCACTGTCTGCGACCTATTGCAAACTACTAGTGCTCTTAGGTGTCTGCCTTCCTATCACGGAAGTAATTTCAGATCAAATCCCAACTTATGTTTATCAAGGCTTTTATGTTTATCTATATGCTGGCAGTATACTCTTTGTTATATTTGTTTACATAAGCGCATTTCGTAATCGGTCTCTCTTCAATGCCCTAAAGGATTTTCGTAAGTGAAATATTTCATGATTCCAACTTTATTATTTTCCTTAGCTGCCTTTATCCATTTATTCTTATGTATATAATTAATGAAATTAAAGAAATATTGTTTCCGAATGTTTTAGACGAGAAGAACAGCAACATTCACCTTAAGCATAAGGTTACTCATTTCGGAAGCTTCTACCTACGCGTTGGTGCTATTGCCTTCGCTATCGGTACAATGGTGTATTCGGGGCTAGAATTTGGACAATTCTTCGAACTGAATGGTCACCCTGGATGCCACGACATCTTTGTAGCTATTACTCCCATCTGCCGTATGATCCTCTGCATTGCCCAGGTGCAATTCATCTTCCTCAACACCACTTATATGGACATGGCACGTCACAAGGTAACCTCCCGCTTCGGACTTATGCACATGGTGGCCACAAATTTGTGCGAATGGTTATACGTTCTGGTTGAAGAAACTAAGCACGAAAATATTTCACATAAGTCACCATGATAGTAATCCAGGCCACGATCCCATATTACACAACGGAACACATGGCGGCCCGGACTGGTCGGCTCTGAATCAATCGCTTCAGATTCATGGACCACATGGCACTGGATTAAGAATACAAAACAGTTCTATTGAAGACACGATGCACAAAATATTAGTCAATACAACATCTGTTAATAATCTCACAACACTACTAACGCCAACACAAGCCACATTTTCAGGATGCTCTCGTACGACAATAATGGGTTCTTTGGTTCAGCAGCTGTCTCCGTTTCTTTTTCCATGTACAATTGAATACTCTCTGATTTGCGCAGTTATTCTATTTGAAATGTGGAAGACGGTTAAGTCCATACCAGACATCGACAAGACCCGCAAAAACTCCATAAAGCCCATAGCTCAGAAGCCGGCCCATCACTTCTCTGTTGATTGCTCCCAGTCACATAAGGGTCTCTTCTTCGGCATACTCATCATTGTCATGACTATAATAGCAATGATCATGTACTTTGTGCTGTACACGCAACCCGGCTTCGAGCTGATCGCAACCCAGGAAGTGACACTCTGGGAGACATTCATGTACTTCATGTGCGCCTCTGCAGTAATTACGGGTAGGTAGCTGTAATAACCGTGATAACAGCAACTGATTATTTAATTGACTATTGCTTTCATGACAGGCATGATCTTAATGCGCGATCTTCGATATATTAAGGACACAAGTGACGAGCATCACTCAATGGATTTGGATAATCTCCTACTAGTTGTCGCCCAGACAGGCGTCTACTTGTACGGCATGTTTAGCATTCTAGGCAGCTATTTCGCGAAATGGGATACGGTCCCAGACCGCGTTGAAGGAATTATAGCCGAGGTCTGTGGTGTTGTGCAAACTTCACTGCAGACGATGTTCATACTGCATGCTAGCCACCGCCGCTGCAAAGGCTCTAAGCAGGTGCGTCGCAAGCCCGGCCGAGAGATTATTACCTTCCTATTGGTTGCTAACATCGCCATATGGTTTGTCAATACCCTCATCAAAGGACGGGCCGTCTTTCGCCAGACACATCTAGAATTCTTCGGTATTTGGGGTTGGACAATTATCACACATATCTCAATGCCACTGGCGATTTTCTATCGCTTCCATTCAACGATTTGTCTATTTGAAGTATGGAAAATTACATATAAGGCCAAGGCCCACTAATCTTTTTTTTTTTTGTTTTTCAAATTGTTAATAGGAGGTTTTTTTTTTATCAGTATTAAGTTAGTATTTCAGAGCTGGTTGGTATTGCCCCTGACATCGACACGATCGCAAGCACATAGAAAGATTGCCTGTTAACAATAAACATATACAAGTATATATAAACAGATATCTGAGTCGTTAGCCATTTCTTCAATAAGTTACCTTAAAAGAAATTTGTTATCTCTATAGTAAATAAAGCATTTAATTGTATACAGTGTATATTTTTTATGATTACAATAATATTACTATACTTGAATTGTTGGTTACTAACTGAAGCAAATAAAAATAATTATTCCGTAACATTATATGATTTATAAATATGGGTTAATATCTCTCCAAAGACATATGTATGTCTTCAAATTAACTTGTAAATTATGATTTCATTTGAATTGTATATATGTATATGTTTTTAATAATTATATTCGTCGGTTTATGCTTTGTGTTCCAGAAAAACAATCATTCGTGCATATGGTAACAAAAATGTTAAGATCATTTCTGGGAATTCGTTTTATAATATGGATAAATAAATCAGTTTACTGTTCACAATATATGTATGTATTTTTTTATATAGGTTGCCTCTTAGTCTAAAAAAAACATACTGTATCGTATATAAGAGGAAATTCTATTGTTATAATTATTTACTATTTATTTGAAATGACGGCTTCAATAAATAAGTTCGTCTTCATTAAAAGTTTGGGCTTTATTTTCTTACATTCCAAATAACAATTGAAAATGTTATACGGTAGTCTATAAAAAAAAATTATATATATATATATATATATATATATAAAAGAAGTCAAAGAAGTCAAATATTACGTTCTAATATGGAATTCTTAACAGTTTTTTTTTTCAGTTTTTGCATACATGTACATAAGTTTGTATTACACGAAACTCTAAAAATGGTTTATTTTATTCTTGTTTGTCTTATGTTGTCGGTTACATAACTCATAAAAAAGTACCTATATAATAGGTATACAATGCATTTTAATAATACATATGTAAATTGGCGTGGGCCAAACATTCGTAACAATGTGCAACAAACTGTGTAGGTATTTTCTACATATATAGACTATTTCTTATTAATTTCCATAAATAAAAAAAGCGATTAAAACTTTGAAGATTTCAATTAATTAAAATAGAATTTTATAGAACATGTAGCTATAAATTTTACTTGCCTTTTTATGTAAGTGGTTTTTAATCGTAATTTATTTAATATATATTTTATCTATTGTTCTTCTCTTTAGGTAAAGTATGTGAATACATACATTTTCTGTTTTCAGTGCTTTCATGTACGATTCCACACATATAACTTTTTATATGTGCACAATCTGACGAGTCTATTGACCTGTATAAACGCAAATATTGAGTTTAATATAATTGATGTGTATTGAAGCTGTTAATTGTTTGCTAGCAGAAAAATTCCAACCATGCTACAATTACTTCGGGCAATCTGCCAAAATGGTAAAACCTTACTCTTAGCAGCTCTATTAAAACAAATATACTTTCTATACTCATTGATATAACACTAATACAGACTGATAGATACACAAACGGTTGGAGATAATAAACTGTAGTGTTAATACTTACTTTTTTATAAATTCTATTTGTATTTTCTGTATACCACTCACTTCTTTACATGTTATAGGGAAGTGAGGACAATTGGCTCATGATAATCATACGAATCTAGATTGGAAACAATTGTTCTATCTGGTTTAATTCGAAATGAATGATTGATCTAGTTCGATTTTGCATCAGCCATAGAAATTGATGTGGCATTCAATACAAGGAATACTTTGCAATGGAAGAATAAGCAAATGAGCTTTAGGATCATGTATATCGTTTGATTGGGAAATCCCGTATATCTGTAAAACTATTATATAATCATATATGTGCAGTAAAATATATCAAATTCAGAAACTGAAATTGTACGCTTTAAGCACAAGTGTCTTAAATAGTATGTAGTAATAGAGCAAATACATTAGCCTTGACAAGAAAATATTATATTTGTAATTGTAAAGATAATGATACAAGGGCTTGCACGCACATTTTTTATATCTTAAGACTATACTTCATTACTGGGCTTAACAAATATGGTGTGAAAGTGTAATACAAATCCAACAAAGAGTTGCTATTTTATGGGTGCATTGGACATTCATATAATATACATACATATTTTTGTTTTTGTTTTTCTCTTAACATCTGGCTCACAAATTTTGAAAATGTTTCTATAAAACCCCAAATTAGTCGTTCGTAATGCCTAATTGTTCAAAAAAGTTGGTTTGCAAAATCTTAACTTAAAAACTAATTTAACCAATTTTTTGTAAATTTAGTATAATTTGGTTTATTGATGGGTGTTCTATCAAATTTGTATTTGTTTCACATTTTATTACTTTTAACTTAGAATATTTTAGAATGGATAAAATGCAGCTATGCTGGAAGTACTAGTAAAATTTAGTATCACAGTATTTTATATAAGGTCAAATTTTGCTTTATATGTATGTTTATTATTCTGCAACATTAATTGCCCCTATTCATAATTTAGTAGCATTGTCTTATTGTTGGATATGAATCTACATGACGATATAAAGTCAACCTAAATATGAAATGACTGGGAAGAACTAGGGAAGCTTTTTTATTTGTACATAGTGTTATATGTAAAAATACTAGCATCTCTTGTGTTGATATCTTCAAATTAACTTTTAAAGTCGAAAGAACAAATTAAATTACTTCAATTCATTCAAAAAAGTTACACTATGGTGTCATTATGCATATTGGAAGCTAATTCAATCCATTTGAGTCGCATCAAAGCAATAAAGCGGATTTTGACACATGATTATTTTTAGTACAATCTACGCTAAAGTTCAGCCGTGTATACATGTCTCAGATGGTGTCAACTTAAGATAATGAATTTGGAAACAAATATCTGTAATCATGTTTTATTACCAATCTCTAAATTAAATAATTTTATAACAGAATTTATAGGTTATAATTCCTGCGGAAAACGAACACGTACTGCTACCATCAATACCAGATATGAAAAATAGATAAAGATTTTGAATGTGATATATGGACATGATTGGACGACAAGCTAAATCGGTCCTTTCAAGTTAATCTACACGGATCCTGGAAGTAAATGAGCTCGAAATAGATTTTCACTTAATAAACAGTGGCATAATAAAGAAGATTTTGAATTTGCTAGTATAAAGTATATAGGATGATTAGCTACATTGATCTCTGCAAGTTAGTCTACACGGATCCTGGAAGTAAAAGAACTCAACTTTTCGATTTGCATTTAATGAACATTGATCCTGTATCCAAACTTCTAACAATATGCTATGTTTTTGGTATTCAAATTATTATATGACGTCTGGAATACAAAACAAAAATTTTCGTTGCTTGCGCTTTATTATTTATTATTGATAAATTATAACTTTATTACGAAAAGAAGCGTTTCAACTCTACATACCATATGCAGGTGATGCCTTCTGTGCGTGGGTGTGTGTGATCGTAAAATTATTGATATGTTTGTATGAGGGAAGTTCGGATAGTTGTAAAAATTCTTCATTATTTGTTATTCATTGTTGTTCCACTTATCCCTTACCCATTAAAGACTAGTATAGACTACACTAGTTTGAAAGTAAATGATTTGTTCTGCTTCCACTCTCGCGTAAATTAATACACCTTATGATCTCTTTAAGGTGTACTCGAAAAACAATTTAGAAATAAATAATGTGGTTTCCAGTGTTTAAGCATTAAGTGTGTAGAAAGTGCACAGCAAAACCGCATAGCAGTATATATAGTTACTTGTAAAGCCCATTAATTGCCTATGTCCCGTTTGTTTTTGTCAATATTTAACTAGCGAATCATTTTGAATTCGACTGTTGTAATATGTTCAAGAATGCATGATTATTAAAATTACGTATCTTCATTTACATCTGAAAATTAGTTCATTTATTTGTATATTTAGAGGCACAATTATAGGCAAACAACGGCATTCTTAAATTGTGGAAGTAGTAGTATATTAGTAGTCGAAGCTGTACACTCGACTTAACTGTTTATATATATTTATTTTATCTATTATTAAAATTACTAAACTTCGATATTCAAAACCTTATAAATGGAAGCGGAAAACTTTTAATATAACTTGAGTGCAATTTTATGCAAATCTAAATTTTACTCTTAGCCACATTCGTCCAAGATAACCTCAATCGTTCAATTATGTTTATTTATTCAAGTCTCTATGGTTTCAATTGACTAAAGCCTGTATTTTTAATATGTAGATAAAAGTGCTCTCTTGACAATTATCAATTCAAAATTTTTGATGGTTACTCGGAAATCATTTCAATGTATTCAAACTAACCTAAGAAATTAACGTTCCATTATTTATGGCAAGCACTTTTCTTTAAAAAAAAAAGTTATATTTTTTATATTTATATTTATTTATATTTAGCAGCAGCAGCTTTAATTTTATTACACCAAGAATACATGTAAATAAGCTAAATGTGAAAATTTCATAACATAATGGCACTAAATCGGAAGATTTTTGGACATATATAGTACGAACAGAGTCATATTACGGCAATTTTTGCTTGTTGACCCTATGAAAGGTACAGTGATTTCATTATATGTATAATATTTTTAAGTAAGTAGTTTCTAAATTAATAACTTGCGAAAAGAATTTATAGAATGGATAATCAACGTATATTTCGATATTATAGAAACAATAACCTCTGTAAATTCTATATTGTTGTTCATTTATTTTTTTGTATGTATAACGTTAGATAACAAAAAAAAAAAAATAAATAAATATTTAAAAAATATATATAAGACCGTATGCAATTTTAACTACGGATAAATTATGATTGCAAAGTACTGATGCCCATATGGCAAGGCAACTGAGTAGCGTGTTGTTATATCCTAAACTCAGTGAAAATGGAAATTCAGGGTATAATGGTTTTGTGAAAATGTATGTAACAGGCAGAAGGAGGCGTGGCATATCCTATAAAGTATATATATTCCTGATCAGTGCTACGAGCTGAGTCGATATAGCCAAGTCCGTCATTCCGTCAAATCGTATGAACCCAAAATATTCCTAAACTACTCGTTTCGTACACTCGTGTGTTGCATAGGCAGTACGAGTTTATTTTATTTTTTCGATAGCCCATACCGTTTTCTTATTATCGATAAAAGTCGAAAAATTTGCATAGTTTTTTACGCGTAGATTGTACACCGATTGATTCAAATGGATGACACCGCCCCTCGTCACAAATTTAAAAAAAAAAAAAAAAAAAAAAAAAAAAAAAAAACCTATTTAAAGTTCTAGAGACTGCAATTATAAAATTTATGTATATTATAATATATGCGTATGTCTGATGTTAATTAGCACGCGAAAAAATTTAACTATATAACAAAATTTTGAGACTGACCAAAAGTGAGACGGAGTAAGACATATTCGTTTTATAACTTTGAAAGCATGTCATGAAATTTTACATATGCTACCACCAATAGCTGCAATTATTAGTTAAAATATATAAAATCAATTATTTTAAGTAAAACGCCATAATACTTCTTTACTTAGTTCCAGCATAAAAACTACATTCTATTCTAGAAATACTCTACAGAAAACTTTCATTGTTCCAATATTCGAAACTATTTGTCTGTCGTTGTTATTCCGATGCTTCACCGGCAGGTTATCTATCAAATTTAATTGGTTTTCATTTGATTGGACAAAACTAAAATTGCAGTCTACCACGCAAGATTGTTTAAAAACTAGCATATTATCTAAATCTATTAATTGCTTGCCGTTGTTGCTGTCTTTTTTTAAAAAATGTACTGTCGTACATATGTATCCAGATGATGTTAAAGCTGAATGCAGTCATTCCACAAGGCCGAACTGGTCTTGTTCTATTGGTTTTTTCAGCCAACTGCCAAGATCCTCTCGTTTGAATGCAGAAAACAGCTCTTGCTTAGCCGTCTGCAATGCAAAATTATGTTGCTGTGGCCACTTATCGGAGCATGAACTCAAAATACTAACCTGGTAGTCCTTGACATCTGCCTTTGTCTCTCCGTAATCCTTGGTGACCTTGCGATTTAGCATGCCCGGTAAATTTTTCATCAAAAATCCATATTTATCAAAGAACGCTTGTTTTGTAATCCTTGATACTTGGCCGCCAATAGTTCGTCCGGTTAACGAATTAACAACCTCTAATTCAGTGTCACCAATGGTCCAATTTATGCCAAAGTTTGGAGCTTTAGCTTGATTTCGCGGCTCTGCGGAGGTAACCAGAGCCAGACGTGGTTTATTTAAATGATACGGGGGAGGTAGGCCCTGTATAGACTTTTCAATTCGTCCGCACACAGCGCGGTACATGTGTTCTGGATGCAACAAACTTCCTAACACAATGGAATGCAGATAAACCGGCTCGATAATTGCAGACAATAGCGAGCCCTGAATACCCACAATGTTCCAGCGAGCAATTTTATCCGAACATGACATTGTCAATAGACGCTGACCCTGTAAATTCAATAAAAAATGATGTTGGGACAGTTTTGTGAAGCCTTTATTGCTAAGCACTTGCCTGTAGTACACCATCCCATGTCTGAATGCCATCGCTGCTCTTTACTGGTATTGTTCCTTCTCCTGATTCGATCTTAGTACGCAACTGACCGCGTGCTTTTCTATACGTTAGTAGTGAATAATGTTATATTGCCAAAATTTGGATAATACCACGAGAGCCAAAAAATGCGGAATATCAACATGTATAACGATTATGTGAAAATCCCAAAGTTGTTGCATGTTATCATTGGCAAGTCAAGAAATGATAAAAGGGTGGGAAAAATAGTAATTATAAAGAGAACCTAAATTATTGCAAATTACATACAATCTGATATGCTCCTACCCTCTTTAGGCAAAACACGATCAGATCTAACTATTTTTTTTATTTATCTACCAAATACTTAGCGTTGGAATCAATCGTTAAAACATGTCTATGCTTAGACGAAAACAATTATCTTGTAGAAATACATATCAACGTATGGCCGTACTATTTGAAAGAATTACAACTTTTGATAATAACGGCCGTAGTAAACGTACGTATCCCAGAATTTACCTCTTTTTATATTACTGGCAATATCTAATACTATGAATTCCGTTTGGAGTTAGGTGGCCTACAGTAATCCTTTAGGCGAAAATATATATTTGTATTTCTCTTATTGTGTCAACTAATGCGTTCGGAGTTCAATCAGCCGTAAAAATTAGTTATTCATACTATGCTATGCTTTACATTTACTTCTCACAAGATGTGGCTTCTCATAATGTGCATATTTTAATGCCCATGATGCCAATGGGTTTTACAGGGATATTGGACACGAGAGTGAGCAGCATAGCAATAGTCGCGAAACGTTGAAATAGGACAACACGGAAATAGAAAGGAAAAAAATTTAAAGACTGCATCTTTAAGACGTTTGGATGGTTCTGCTATATAAGTTTTGGTATGCTCCTAAAAGAAGATCCTAAATAATCTGTTCACCTATTTTCTACGTCAGAACAATTTCACGTTCACGGACACTTTTAAAATATGCAACAAGTTCAAAGCGTATACATATATATTTATATATACATATATTTAATATTCGATATGCAAGAAGAGCACGAAACAACACTCAACACTTATATTTAGGTTATCCCATATTTTGAGTGGAGTCGCAATTGAGATATTTTTAAAATGATTAAATTATTTGTTTATATTTGTAGTAAGTATTTAAAAATGTGGTTATTTTTTTTTTTTTTGTTTACCAACCTATTTGGATGCTTACAACACCAGTGTCGTTTTCGTGAGGACTAACTATCCGTGCAATCCCACATGGTGCTGTATTTATAATACAAATTGAATGTAACCCCGGGATTTTAGTTATATGGGTATGGCCGTCGTATTCCTCACGAAAATCGACTGATAGCTGTTTGCTAATATATTGGAAAAAAAAAAGTAAACAAGAATAATCAAATGTATATAAATAAAGTTAGGTTTTGGGGGTTTTTTGTATGCTCTAGTTGAAGCTGTTCATTACTTAGAATACACAAATATATAACAAGATACATATACAAGGATGTCCACTCGATTGCCCATTTGGCAGTCTTTGACACAGAGACGCACATCGCTTATATATATATCTAGCATATCTATATTATATATACAGTACAGTCGAGTCTCGATAATTCTCGAAAGGAACCGAATTTTTACATATACAGAGGTGTTTTCAATTTACCGGGGTTTTTCCATTACCGGGGTGGTAAGCAATCAAAATACAATGAAGAGGTTTTTATATTTTCACTCGTTTCATCACAAAAAACGATTTCAACTTATTAACAGTAAGAGGCTCTAGTCGAGACTGCTCGACTAACTAGATCCCCTGAACCCGCAAAAAAGTGATACTCTTCTTCTTTACGCACTTAGAGGCGCGGCGCTCTCCTAACTGCGCAGTTGTACTGCCGTGGCTTGGGGAGTGGGTTGGGCTGACTTTGACGCTAAAACTACTCCATTTCTAGATGGACGATCTTCATGGAAATTTTTTTAATAGATTAAGAGTATAATCAATCCGTCTATTTGGCCAAATTTGTCAAGTCTCTAGTATTTGAAATGCTTTTTTTTCGAAATTGGGGCGGAGGGGCGGGGCAGGCATCCATAATCTGAAACTACAAATCGCGTATGCCATAATATCTATCTATTGAAGTCTCTAGTTAACACTGTGTATAAGTTAATACCCCAAAAACCTGTTAAATGGAAACGATATTTTCGATTTTTTATATCGATAATTTGAAATGGGAACGAGTTATCGAAAAAACAAAATAAACTTTGTATGCGTAGGGTAACATACGAATCTCTGTGAAATTTCAGGCTCTCTCGCTTTTTGTGAAGTTTCCGAATCTCACCGTTCATGACGGACGGACGGAACGGACGGACGGACGGACGGACGGACGACAGACGGACATGGCTAGATCAATTTAATTTTTTTAATATGCTGATCAAAATATATATCCTTTATGGGGTCTGCGAATGGTCTCCGTCTGCCTGTTACTACATTTCACAACCCATTCTCCCCTAATTCCCATTTTCAATGGGTTTCCGGGGTATAAAACTAAATTAAATACCATACATTAATTAGGTATTTTAAAAACTAAATTAAACTTAACCACAAAACAATTAACGAAAAATTAAGATTCATAAAAGCTTGTCATGATTGTATGTTACATGGTCTTATTCTTTTTGTTTTTTTTTTTTTTTTACCAATTCGGAACATTATGATCTGAAAAAAAAAAAAAAAAAAAAAAACGAACGTTTAGCTTGACATTTTTTTAATGAAACGTCTTAAACTCTCAAATAAGGGGATAGCAAACTAAATCCAATGAGACAGCAAAGAATTTCGAATACAAGAGATTCCGAAAACTAAATTACAAATTATAGAAGGTTTCGAAACGATAGAAGAGACAAATCATAGCCGAGTAGTCAGGAAAATTACGAATTAACGACGACCAAATGTATGGGATTTTTACGATTAAAAGTTTTTTCAAGGAGCAATCAGTTTTCTTACGAAATATTGAGTTTTCGATTTAGCGGGTAGGATTATCGAGACTCGCCTGTAATATATATTATACTTCGATAACTTGGGAAGTTACAGCAGGATGAGGACGTTACATATACATTTCCAAATAGATTCCATTTGTCACTACACATTTTAAAATGTTACCTATTTCCATTTTCTCTGCAATATGTCACCTCATTTTTTAACCCTGACACCATGGAAAATGCGAATCAGGTTCAGCAGTGTTTTTTTGTTTATTTAAGTTGTATAACAGCAGAAGAGGCGTGTCGTGTTTCAGACCCCATAAGTCATATATTCTTGATCATAGGTGACGACTAAGGTGCAATATAGCCATCCGTCCCTGCCTGTCCGTTCCGTAGTTGCATTTTTTCGATCTATGAACTTAAAGGGAAGCCTGAGAAAAAAAAAAAAAAAAAAAAAAAAAGGGAAACCAAAAAAACTTAAATCTTTTGTTGTTAGGTCCGTGTATTGAGCGCGGATTTTTTAAACGAGTTTGTTTCAAGAAGTCGATAACTATTTCCGTTCCAGAGTTATATTAAAACAGTCATCGAGAATCTGTTAAAAATTATATTTCGTTCATCTTTAGAGCTAGAGTCGCCAAGTCGACCTTTTGGATATCGGCGCATGCAATGTACAGCCTAACACAAAAATAATGAAATCTGTAACTTTTATATCTTCGGAAATCGACGTCTTCAAACATACGGACAAGCGAACAGATGGACACGGCTATATCGACTCAACTCATCGCCCTAATCAAGAATACATATACTTTATGGGGTCGCCACGTCTCCTTGGTTTTAACAAAACTTTTACACTCTGATTTCCCACTTTCAATGGGTTCAGGGTATAAAAATATACATTATTTAAAAAATAAAATGTAAAAAATAAACTTTTTTAAAATTCGAAGCACATGACGTTTTTAAAATTATAAGTAGTTCAATAATGCTCACATTCATTCTTTGCCTTACAGTACGTATGTAAGCAGTATTAGATACATTTTTATTTGTTTTAAAAGTCAATAAGTATGTTTAGCATACCCAAGATAATTAGTTATTTCAAAAAGTAAAATAAGGTAAAACACAATTACTTAATGGCATGCTTTGAAATAAAAAAGTAAAACCTGTGACTTCCTGAACAAGTCGTTATTTACAAACTTCATGAAC
Source organism: Drosophila antonietae (assembly GCA_030914385.1). NCBI lineage: Eukaryota > Metazoa > Arthropoda > Insecta > Diptera > Drosophilidae > Drosophila > Drosophila antonietae. Next base: position 6,174,040 of record JAUESO010000617.1, read on the forward strand.
CAAAGTATGTAAATATATTTAGTAATATTTACAGCTTAGCATAAGTCTAAAACAGCGAATTATAAAATCATACCCTGATTACATTGGAGATCAAGTTGAGCATACAAGTATTTGAGAAGACAACGCCTGGACACTATCTCAGCATGTGAGTCATTTAGCACCGCCCCATTTACACTCATGTGCTCGCCACTAACACATTTTGTACCGGTTGAAACTGAGATTACCTGTTAGCCACACATTTATTCAGTCAGATCTAGTAATTTAATAATATTTTTCTCGTACTTACTTTGGCTTCGCTAAAATTCATGTTTTCTGTCATCACTATGCCTGCCAAAACTTTTCGCCGCGAGTACGCTTCTTGGCCCTTAATCACTTCCATGAACTTTTCTAATACCAACCGTCCGATGGTATCCGCATGTATTTGCGGTAATTCCATCGACGATGACTTCTCATCAATGGGTAATGGCGCATTCTTCTGTGGTGCCATCATCGGACTGTAAGATATATTGCACAAGGAGGCGAGCGCGGCCTTCGCGGCTGCATTCTTAGCCAATTTTTTGGAGGGCCCTACATAGTCTTAGTATGTTTTCTAATATCAACTTAACACTAGAAAAATCAACCTGTGGCACATCGAACTTTTTAATCATTGATGAGTGACCGTTCATTTTTAAAGCGGCAATATTTTGAGCGCCATCACTGATTCTGCATTCAAAATTAAACGTTAAATATTAGGACAACACCATAAACAGGACCTTATTTGGGAATTTTTTTCTGACCATCTACGCAATCGTACTCTTTTGTGGCATCTAGGATTGAAAAAAAATTATCTTTGTACTAACAGTACACATGAATCAGAATATATAATATACTAAATACTGAGTCTTGAAATAAAACAAGTTTATGAGTGTTCCAATAGGTGAAGAAGTGTATAGGTATTGTCTTGTTTAAAAAATATATATCGCGATTAAATAATAAAATTCTTTAGTATTTTTAATATATATTTTGAGAATGATTGGTTTTTATTTATAAAAAATGTATTATATAACGTAAAGATAATTGTAAGAATTATGAAATTTCTTTCATTCTGACTTTAATATTCTGAAGCTTTCAAACTTATATAATAAGGAACACGAACAGTTATCAAATTTCAATTTGTAAATACTACACTGCTTATGCACTTAAAAACATCGTGCGTGAAAAGTCCAAGTAGGTCATAAAAATATAAGCATAAATAATAAAAACTAAATTTAGGGTGTCAAGGAAAATTTACAAATCAGGGTCTTCAATAGATGTTCAATTCTTCCAACACTGAAAGTATCACGAACACATACATTAAAATAATAGAAGCCACTGAGCATTACACCGAAAATAGAAACCGAACACTACAAATTATGATTATTACAAAATAAATATAAAAAAATTACTCAAAAAATAAAAAAATAATAATAATAATAATAAATAAAAACAAATAAAATACTAGTACTTGCTGTGGCTCATGCAAAATATTTGTGGACGCAACGTGGATTGTTCAAGCGAGGTAAGGTTGAATTTCTTTTCAGGCAACATCAACGTGTAAATCAGTTCGACTAATTCAGCTTTGGAGACGTTTTCAATACCATTTTCAAGATGTTCGTCACTTGTAAAGTCCAAGTTGCCTGCTGGCTTCAAGGGAGACAAGACTGCGCCATCTTTAAACTGTATAAAACTACGCAATGCTGTGGCTGCAGCCTCGATACGCGCTACCTTTTTACTACGGCCTTGTCCCATATACTTTTGTCCATCAACCTGAAATAAATCAAAAATTCAAATCAAGTTATTTTCATGCTTATAAGTTAAATATACCAAGAGTGCTGTAGTTAACATTGCTTAATATTCCATTCATATAAAGCTTCTATTCTGCATAACTAACAAGCACACACACATGCATATACGCACGCACGCATAAGCATTCTTCCTGGCTATCGATTTTGATCGATCAGAAAATAGGAATTATAGAAAAAATAATAATAAAAAAATAAACGTATAACGCGTGTGGTACGAGTATATATGAGAATACAGTTCTCGCTTTTGTGGTTATAAGATCACTGCATACTGACAGACGAACTTAACTATATTTACTTTGCTCGTCGTCCTAATCAAGAATAGATATAATTTATAAGGTCAACCACGCCTATTTCTGTATATAAAACCAGAGTTTATTGAATTGGATGGGAATAGGCTAAATTATATGTTATATGAATTGTTTATCTCTCTCTCTCTCTCACTATCTTTCTTTCCCTCTCTCTCCACTCTCATTCTCTCCCTCTCTCTTTTTTGTTTTCCCCAAACCTTAGGCTCCCATTCTCCATATATAAAACAAGAGTTATTGAAATTGGCTGGGGAAATAGGCTAACTATATGTTATATGAATTGTTTATCTCTTCTCTCTCTCTCTTCTCTCTCACTATCTTGCTTTCCCCTCTCTCACTATCTTTCCTCCCTCTCTTCTCCACTACCCCCCCCCACTTCTCTCTGATCTCTCTCTATCTCCTTCCTTCTATCTCTCTCGCTTTCTATCTCTCTTCCCACTGTCTATCCCTACACGATTGCAGTAACACTAGGTTATACAAAGCGGTCTGTAATGTAACAGTGAAACGTCACACGGGGTCTGCCAGCGCTTAAAGTTTTGTATGAAAATTAGGCACTTCGGCATGTAACTTATCTTAAACTAGTGATTACCTAAGGCGATTCAAGTTGCGAATTTTCAGTTCTATATAGATTTACGAATCTGACAATATAAGGGTTTTTTGAAAATGTGTATTCTAAGCCGTTTTTAGGCAGTTATTGCTGACGGTAATTCGATTAAAACGCACAATATCTTGCGTCTGATAAACTTACAACTTACTTTAAGTTACTTTTTATTACAAAACTAACTAGTATTAACTTATACTAATCGTTTCCCATCAATCCACATCATTATATCTATCATATTCATTCATCATATGGGCAATTCTCCAGAAAAGTCAACCACAGCCGAAAAATTCAAAGTCAATAAATATATTGTCTTATAACATTTTTTTAAAGAGAATATATTAAATTTAACTAATATAAACTAATTTTATATATCTGCATAACCCATCTCGAAATATTGACACCCAAAGCTGAACAAGTGCAGAAGTTCTGGTTTGAGCATTTCTGTTGTACATTTTGATTTTATTTATGTTCTTATAGAGAGACACTATGCAACAAAAAAAATTTTTTTTTATCTTCGTTTACCTTTAAATAGTAAGATAAAAATGTAAACGGAACGATGCAATAACCTAAACGGTAAATTTTTTCGTTTGTGTCACGTTCGACACCGAAAAATAGGTTTTGTTATCAGTAAATCAAATGTATATGAGCAACAAACAGCAAAATTCAGTTGCAAACACAGTTTTCAATTGCGAATTTATTAAACAAAATCCATCGAAGATATCAATCCGTTTAAATATATATATATTAATTTAAAGTGGTAGCGTTTCCGACACATAAAAAGGTAAAGAAATTTTAGAAAATAAGTGATGAATTTGATCCCAGGTTGTGAAATGAATAAAAATATATTATTGATTATAGATGATGATAGATTGGAGAGAGAAAGTAAGGAATGAGGAGAACTCTAAATTGAAAAAATGAAAGATGCCAAGAGGTGTTAGCACAAAAAGAGGGATGGCCTGGATGATGACATGATAAGTATGATCGAAAAGAGACGAAATTGGATCGTGACGACAAACAAATAGACGACAAAAAATGAAAGAAAAAAAATTGTTAGTCAAATGTGAAACGACCGAATCCAAACTATCCTTAAAACTGTAACAAGCTTGCCAAAAGCAGTAAAAAAAGTAGAAGAAACTGCGCTGCCGAACGAACGTCTTGTTGTTTTAGCTGAATTTTTTTTTTGTTGTTTTTTGTTTTTTTTATTTTGTTTAAGGTTTCAAACAAATGAATACATCAGAATAATTGAAAAATATTGATATTTCTTTTATCATGCTCAATTACAAAAAAAAGTAAACAAAAAAAAAAAGAAAAAGTATGGTGGAAAAAATGTCACGTTCAACACGTCACGTTCGACCTTGATTAAAACTAAAAAATAAAATAAACTACTCAATATTTTGGAATCATATAAAAAACATTATTAAGATGTGTTAATTTCTGATAATTTAAAATTAATTATAATAATTTATCACTTAAGGTTTCGCTAAAATCTCCGATTGAATGGTTCATTTCAAAATCAACTTCCACTTTTTGTCACGTTCGACCTGCATGGTTTTTTGTAATTATCTTGAAAATTAATACTTGCTCAAAATCACCCTTAGCACCAATTATAGTGCTCATCAATCTATAAGATCCACTATTTGTCAGAATAAAGAATAGTTTTGGCATTAGTTTTTTTTTACTTTAAATGTGTACGAAATGTCACATTCGACACTAGAGAATTGCCCATATTCAAAATTTGTTGGCCAAAGATTGGGTGCGGCATTGTTAGCTTCTACCAAGATTTCTGATGGCTTGTTCAGCCAGATTATCTATTTCTGTATGTTTGACTACTTATACTCTCAGTCTTTTTTGGGTTTCTTTATTAATATATACATTTTATTTCGGTCTTTGGGCTTTTTTTCTTGACATGGAAGCAGGTGTGAGCAGTAGCTTACCTGATATGACTTCGACATGTACTCTATTTGAATATTGCATTATATTGATATTAATGAACAATACTAATGGCGAAAATTAAAAAAAGCATGCGTTTTGGTCATTATTTCGGACGTAGTACCCATTTAATGGGAAGTCCTTTTGCTGCTGCCAGAAGGCCTTACAGTTTCTTCCATTATCTAATAAGTTTCGTAATTTAAGTAAATAAAAGTAAGCATTGATCATGATTATGGTTCTTACTATTCGAATTCGTTGCAAAACAACTTATGAGCACTTGGAGGATCTTTGCCCCAGTGCCCGCCAAGTATCCAATTGAATAACATAGCCCACTTAGGACCGTGTGACGTCACACGGGGTCTGTTAGTTAACATCAAAAGTAACGGAACTGCTCTTTGCATAACCTAGTGTCTTTTAACTAGTGATGTAAATTTGAATGAAAACATCGATGTCGATGTCCATCTATGTGTTCAAAATCAAACATCGATGTTGGGTTGACACATCGGATTGAAAATTCGATGCATCGATGTATGGCCGATGTTTTAAAACATTTCCGTTTGACAATAAAACGAATATTTCATGTTTTTTAAACTCCAAAATTTTGTTTGCAATTTTGTATAAGTTGGGATAGGTACTTTTCATACCTTCCCACATGCGGTGTAACTGCATTGGAAGATAAGGCAGGATTAGTTCTAATCCATGTCCACATTCGGATTATGACGTTGAGCAAGCTCATAGTGGTGGTCACCAAAAAGATATGGAGCTCACGATAGTCTGTGGTATGACTTCATTGGTTCAAATAAGGATTTAATTTTTATAAGTGCGTGTGGCACATGCCGAAGGATCACTAAAATGTTAATAGTTGCTGTTCACTGATCACAAAATGGCAATGTTATGTTATTATGAATTAAACCATTGATGTTTTGCAAAACATCGATGCATCGCTCAACATCGGTATCAGCGAAAACATCGAAAAACATCGGAAAAATCAGTAAAAAAAAAACATCGATGATTTTTTACATCACTACTTTTAACAGAGTCTCCCCACTGTCTCTGTCTCTCTCTCTCTCTCTATCTCTCTCACTCTCTCGAGTGAACTAATTTTCATGTTATATTAATCTCTCTCTCTCTCTTACTCTCTCTCTCTCTCTCTTACTCTCTCTCCTCTCTTACTCTCTCTCTCTCTCTCTCTCTCTCTCTCTCTCTCTCTCCTCTCTCTCTCTCTCTCTCTCTCTCTCTCTCTCTCTCTTACTCTCTCTCTCTCTTTCACTCTCTCGAGTGAACTAATTTTACGTAAAACAAATGTACATTTAAATTAGAATACATACTTAATCAATTTATATGAGCAACTATGTATATTGTTGACAACGTGCACTAACCTCAACAGAAATCGTGAATAAAGGTGCATGCACCGGGCCAGTCTGTGACTCTAATTTGTATATCAGTCCATGCCGTAATTCGTTAAGCATTGCTACTGTATTTTTCGGCTGCGGTACACGTTCCTTGCCTGACTTCTTTTTTGGTGGCACTAAAAAGAGATATATAGAGTTGTATATTTTATTTTTATTTATGTTTGTATGAATTCACAGAATGAACTATATGAACTTACCGGCATATTTTGGCATATCATAACGCCGCTTTTGAGGAGACTTGCGATTATAGCCGTCATATTCCCTCTGTTGAGCAGATACCACCGTGCCTTTAGATATAGGGGTAAAAAAGGAAACGTATGGAAACTTAAATTTTCACAAACAGCTGTTTTGGAGTAGAGAAAGTTCAGTGTAAAAAAACTTCACGCATTACAATACAACATGACATTTTAGACAATCAAATACAGATTTTCATCGTTCAGTTAATTTTCTCACAATACATCCATCAGAAGTGCTATATCGAAAAATTGACAGATATCATTTAACCAACGGTAACATTTTATCGACGTTATGTATCTAAACTTCCCCTATGCAATTAAAAACAAACAATATATCTACGTATTTAAATTCAAATCCCAGAGTGGACTGAGTAAATTGGAACTTCTGTTATCTTGCACGCGACTGTTTTCGAAACGTTCCTATTAAATATTACCAGATTATATAATATATATATCTATATATATATATATAGAGATATATATATGATATATATTATATCTATAATATAATATATATATAGATATATATATATGTTTGTGCTTTAGGCATTATCAACTTTTTTTTAATTTGTTGTATATTTAATGTACAATATAAATATGAAATTAAATATGAAATTGAACTGAACAATTTTAAAAATTATTTAATTAATTTTTTATGTTGAATCTTGAAATTAAAAAAAATTTAATTCCCAAACTCACTTGCAATGGAAGAGTGGAGGCAGAACAAATGTTCGCTTTAAGAAGAAACGTTGCTTTTTAGACAAGCGCCAAGAGTTGGCATGCATCTGCTGCCGTTGATAGAAAATGGCAGATCTCTCGAGATGCAGTGCACTGTAATGTGATTTATTACACATTCGCCTAGGATTATGCTCTACAGGATACATTTCTTTCAACAACATGTAAAGTGATTGCATCAACAATGTATAGCGATTTGTTTGGCCAGGACGAAGCGAGGTAGGAAAACGCGTGGTTATGCCGTTCAGTGTAAGAATTTCAACGGATACATTAAATTAAACAGCCAGTACAGAACCCAGTGAAAGACAAGCCAAAAATTTTGAGAATATTTATTACTCATTTAAAGCGAATTGGCTCTACAAGTGACAGTTGCATTTAGCTAAGACCTATAATTGTGCGGATTCTTTGTGGTTGATAAAAACATTTATATAGATATATATATATCTATATATATCTATATATAATTCATTAGGGTGCTGGTTGCCCCACCCACAAGCATACGACCAAATACAGGCAGTTTTCAGCGAACCATTTGTACTTTGCATTTTGGAATTCATTTATAATTCTCTCCCTCTGCACAACTGTTATTTATTATAATTAGATACACATTTGAACAAATTAGAATATCAAATGTAGCCAGTGTATATTATGAAGAGTCTAAGTGCAGTTCAACTCTATGGGAAATCGAAAAATCGAGGAAATATATATGTATCTGTGGTATGAGAGATTACAACTTTATATGTGCGTAGACAATCGAGTAGAGCTGAATTGGCCCGAATAGTAAAGGGCTGTCGCGTAATGAAGGCAACAGATATAAAATGAGCATTAAATTGCACAGTGATGCTTCTGAACATCGATGCACCTGTACACCAAGTGTCAGCTGCCAGCGAAGCGACAACCGCCTGTCTGTCTAAATATTTGAACAATACGTTCTCATACTAAATTAGACAACAAATGTGTGATAGCACCTGTCTTTTGCATCTTCTGCAAATGTGATTTCACATATTGGTAAGAGAGCATCGCTCACAGCAGTCGTACTATGACAAAACCGAAGGCTTTTGCCAAAATAATCGACAGCAGGGAAGTTAGTATGTAGAAGACAAGTACTATCGTTCGTTAAAAAAAATTAACTAAATAAAATAAAATTACAATAAAAAAAAATTATAGGTCTCTACAGGGCTGTGATGACTACATATGTAGATAGCGCTAACAAATATATATAAAAACATAAGAGTACCCGACCAATCTCTTGAACGTTGAATCGATATATAAAGAAGATAACAAAAAAAACCTAGCAATCAATTATTATATTCATGTGCATGCTCTGTGTTTTTCATTAATTTCAACGAAAATCGGCATCTAAAAAAAGAACAAGATTCGATATCTTACAAAATATGTAGACCGAATTACTGCTTATATTAATCCAAAGATATATTATCATAGTAAATGTCTACAACGTCCATTTCAGTTCTTGAATGTAATTGCTCTAATACAGTTGGAAAGTTTACTTCTCAAATCGTAATATATACATTTATGAATCTTTAGAATAATAAATCAATAAATCTTCTTTTGTGATGTTAACTTCAAAAAATAGCCCAATTAGTTGTTTACTTCGTATTTAGAGGTTTTATCTTTTATTGCGGGGTAGTGGTTAGCTACAGCCATTAAGTGTAGGCAACCTTTAACCAATTTGGCGCGGGCCTAAATCAATAGCGCTTTTCTAATGTTTTCCTTATAGCGTAAAGTGCCAAAGTGGCCCGCCGATCCATTAAATGTGAGTGTTCATTTGGTGGTTTTCTTTGCACGTGCTCAAATTCGCTTTCTTGGCGTTTATGGGCATTCAAATATGCATATGCAAGGATACACAGATATCTGGTATTCGGAGTGGATTTTAATTATATGTACTTGTTATATTTGCAATCAATGTATTTAAACGTGTTCAAACTAACGAAACCCAAGAAATTAAAATAAAAACATCAGGACGATGGTGCGCTTTGTTTCAAAATTGCACTAAGGAAATCGAAAACAAAGCCGCACAATCTACAAGAGCTAATAAAATAATGAGTAAAAAAAATACATATAGCCACTCAGATCTTCTTCCTCCTCTTATAATTTAATAATAATATAAAGTTGATTGATGCAATGGTAAAAAGTTATATTTACAAAATTTTAGACAAATATTCAGCAAAATTTTTAAAACAATAAATAGCAGAAAGCGTAGGATAAATGTATGAAATAAAATAAGACGCTTTGTGTCTCTTACATGTGCACAAAATTGTTATTGCGCTGGTTAGCATAATTATTTCCAGATTCAATACTACGTATTGATTGTAATTTTATTGAGGTGCTTGTTATACCTTTATTTGATGTTGGCTGGTATTTTAGCGGGGCAAACAGTCCACCTGAGTCTTCATTTCCGATTTCCACTAATATATATTCTTATTTATAGGATTGAGCAGATAATTTCAAATACTTCTCTTTTATGGTACACATGTGTGCTTAGTGCACAATCGTATGTCTATTATATATAAATGACTACTCATTTAAAGTAAGAAAAAATTGAACCTAAGGAAGTTACAAATATAAAAAGTTCCCAAAGAAATATTGTGTGGATCCGTTAATAAGGCAAACTCACAATGCATTTCCGTATTTCGGCTATTATAGATTTGTTTTGATGGGCATGAATTGCAGTGTATGATATGCCTTATGTATCTTGGGTAAATATGTATATTAATTATGTGTATACAGACGGACTGTGGAATTAAAAATTCGTATTTGTATTGAGGTAATTAAGAATTAAAACTATCACTAAGTAAAAAAAACCTTATTCTTCTTTCTTTCGGATTGCGATCGCACCACATACTACGTACGTTACATACACCCCACCACATAAGGATAGTTAAATTACATATTTATGTATGTATGTACGTACATTCATTACGTAACTTCAATGCGTAAAGAGCATATCAAAAACTTTTGAAGGGTAGCGCCGAAAAAAGAGAGCTAGGCAGCATTGGCCTCTCACAAGATAACGTGGAGAGAGACACACTGGCACAAGACCATTCTGCGGAAGTCCACTGATAGAAGAGAAAGTAGGCCAAGAGCTGGGCGAGTAGCTGTAAACATCCATTTATTTACACATACATAATATCGATGGTAAGGGACCTAGTTTCCAGTTCATGATATATAAAAAGTCCTGGGACCAGCTACTTTAATATTCTTTTACAATTTTAATCATATACTGGTTTTTATTATTAGATTTACTTCAAAGATTTCCCAGACATAGAGATAAACATTATACAAACATACTCTATTCCAAACGCACAATCTAACAACCGTTTTACGCTGCAACTATTGCAATATGGAAAGACCGACTCTTTATACATTATTATATAAATTAATATGCAATATATGTCGGTTTTAAACGCAATTAAATGATACATAAATATTGTATAAAAGTAGAGTACAAGGATTCCCTTAATGCGCAGTAAATGCTTCTGGTATTGATACTATTCCCCACTAGTACATCATGTGATACGTACAGTTCAAGTATGCTGGAAATTGGAAAATTGTTCATGATGTATATATCATATCGATTGTGTAGGTGTACTTGTTTTAACTTTTGTTGTTGCTACTGCCTACCTACTTGGGATTTGAACGAAGCTATAATTATTGATTTTGGTCACTTTTCTTCTTTGCCTTCCCATTTTTACTAGAAATTGCACTCCACAAAGATGACAAAAAAAAATTGCACACACCTTAATCACTAGCAGCGTAACTCGACAGTATGTGTCGCGGAGTGCAACGCACAATAGTTTACTTATAGTTCCTTTTTTTTTTTCTGTGTAATAACCAACTACAAGGCTATATGACCAAGACCGACTCATTTCAACAAGACTTTGATTTTTAGTTTTAATGTTGTATAATCGCACACAGGGATGTGTCAAAATAATGTATTCGATGCATTTTTTATGCGATGTTCATTAATTACCGTGCGATGTTTCTTAGTGCTATCGAGAGATAGGTACTAAAGCTGTTAGGCGTGCGAGATATGCGATGCATCATCTTGTGTATGGTAGTGGTTGCAGTGTTTGCCATTTTAGCATATTTAAAGCTAGATCTGGCTATTTCAAAATGAAATAGCTTAGAAAGTGGTAAAATGCTTACAAGCTTGAATCTAGCTTATTTCAATCATAAAGCTTATTTTGGCTTTAAACTAGAGGGGGCATGCGCTGAAAGTTTGATAAATGAAGAAAAAATCCTTTTATAAATTGAAAAGAAAGAAATTACTTCTCTGTTTTGGCCCGAGTCCTCAATTGATGAGGGATGCCGGCGGGCGGAAATTAAAACCTTTCAGAAGTTATCATTCATTTTATTATAAACAAATAATGAAATAATAAAATGAATTTATTAAATATAATTGTTTAATATATCAAACACATTCAACTTTCTTTTAAAGGTTGTACATAGGTGTTTATAGTAGCTTATTTTTAAGGATTTTTATTTTTTAAATTTTTAGCTTATTTGAGCTTAGATATTTCCTTCAAATTAGCTATGGTGGACTCTGAAAATCTGGCAGCACTGAGTGGTTGTACCAACGATATTTTTTGGTGGCTATCGATAGATAGGGTCCTAAAGGCTGTCATGGTGCGTAGATACGGCAACTGCACAGCGATCATTTTTATGAGGTTTGTACATATGTATATATGCTAAAGATTTATATAAATTTTAAAACGGCTCCTAAATCGAATTAAACATATTACAGACATAACCATATGTTTAGTACATTTACAACTAATCCTTACAATTATTACAAAGGGTCCTCGGAATGAGGTTACAAAGGGCATTAATTAAAACCTGTATTTCTGGTGTGGGAAATGTATTACATATACATATTACATACAATACGGGGGCCTGTAGTTAAAATGGTATTTAGAAGATACAACTGTATAAAATTGTATTAGGGGCTGATATTGGAGGAAGTCCATTAATAGAATTTGTAGGTAGGCTAGCTTTTCGAATAAATAAGTTAGATTATTAACTGATATTTGGAAATCGATACATAAATATAAACTGCCCTCACAGAATCTGCGTACACCCAAGAAAATATTTGTGTTTTTAAGTTTGACCATTAATAGCGGCTCGACTAAACAAGAATCCAATTTCGATACCCTGAACCCATTGAAAATGGATTTCAGGGTTAATGGTTTTGTTAAAATTGTATGTTGTAACAGGCAGAAGGAGGCGTCGCAGCACCCCCCCAAAGTATATAATATATCTGAATCAAGCAGAGAAAGAAAAATAATAAGTGATTTGAGCCCTGTCCGTCAGTCCGTTGAACGTCGAAATTCGGAAGCTACAAGATATGAGAGCTGAAATTTTCACCTGAAAACTCGTAGGGTAGTTACGCGAGTAGTACGAGTTTTTTTTTTTTCGAAACTCTTCGAAGATTCGTTTATATTTTTTAGGTTTTTTGGGCATAATTTCTTACACCTTTTAGATATGAGACTTTAACTTTATATATTTAGATAGATATTATGGATACGCAGATTTTGTTGATTTTTAGATTTGGATGCCTCGGCCCAGGTCGGCCCCAATTTGAAGAAAAATGCATTTCACATACTAAAAGGACTTGCTTTTGGCCAAATAGATACATTTAGATACTTTATCCACTCTGATTTTTGAATTCGTAAGGATAGTCCATCTGAAAGGAGGAAGCGTACAAAGTTTAGCCCAAGCACGGAAGCAACGTCGTAGTTAGCAGAGCAAGCGCTCATAAGTGCGTAAAGAAGAAGAAGAGTACCCTTTTTTGCAGGGTTAGAGTATCTCGTCGTCGAGCCGTCTCGACACAGCATTCTTACTTATTGTGTTCGGTTCATGGATTTGCAAGCGCAGTAGAGTTTGTTTAAGAAATTAGATAACTGTATTGTTCCAAAGAGGGGGGAAGGGGCTTTTTTTCGTTAAAAGCATTTGTCGAGAAGCCGTTACAAAATTATTATTGTGTTCATTCTTAGAGTTAGAGTCTCTTAAGTTTTCTGCAGTATATATGATACTAATTTAATACAATTTTTCGGTTTTCAGTCAGATTTGGATTACGGTCCGTATTCAACCCCACACAAGAGTAGGTCAGCGTGTGGGTGGGGGCAGTATAGCGTGTTACGCTTGTAGAAATAGGTTAATATTGTCTCCAATAACTGAAGTTGCCTTTGCAGTCGCGTGCAGACTATGTTTTGCTACAGCTTGATGTGATGCATTCATGTGTTTTGCTAGTGCTTGTGTTGATTACGCTTGTCTGCTGCATCATCCTGTGTGGGCTGCTGCTTGCTTGTGCTGCCGGTGCTTGTACGGCCGCCGTTTTGGAGATTACTGCTGCTCCTGCTGCATCTTGTGTTGAGGTGCTGCTTGCGCGTGGTGTGCACCTGTTGCATGTAGTGGCGCTTGGACTAGTTCAAGCCATTACTTGCGTATAATATATCTTTTATAAGGGTTATATAAAGAATTAGCCTAAACGCATTACACTCACATAGCACCCCCTCCCCTCCTCCCCCCGCAAGACAGGAAATTTTTACTGTGCAAATTTTCGGACCATGAGACCGCAACTGGGTAGAGATTTATTAGTTTCCCAAGCTGGGGTGGGGATCGCTAAAAGTAAATGCTACGGTAGTTAGCGATCATGTCAGGGTGCAGATCGGTCCCCTAAAAATAACTAGGGGCCGATTACCCCAGTTTCAAGTCGTAGCTCAGCAGCTTTACCTAAAATTAATGCTCTGTAGTTTTTTTTTTTCTGGTAGTGTGCAGTTGTTCGCACAATGAGGGGTTCGATGTCGACTAAAGAGTCAGTCGCGAGCATGATTTGGATTGTTTCGAGTACTTAGAAGCAACATATTTCAAATAGTTTTGGAAGCTTGACTAGGTTGAAATTACATGATTAATGATAGTGACAAAAGATAGAAGTGATGTGAAACTGAGCAAAATAAAAATACTAAGAATAAAATATGGTGACACTTGAGTATTTAGGTTGGAGTAGGAAGTAGATGGCAAAAAAAGGAAAGATTACAAATTTACTAATTTAAAATATTTTTTGCAGGTTATACGTGAAGGAAGCCGGGTGTGTAAGCGGAACGTTGGTATCAAGGTTGAGTAGAGACGGCAAAGTGACAGTTAAGTTAGCGCCAGTGATTAGATGATTGGTCCCAGTGGCCGTAGTAGAGATTGAAAGCAGCTGTTCAAGAAGACGGGACAGCAACGTGGTTGGAGGGCCATGGGAAAGATGTGTTAGGCCTTCCAAGGTTGCTTTCTCAAGAGGCAAGATGTGTGTCAGGGGCTGCCAGTAGAGCTAGACAAGGTAAGTAGAGTGTTGGTTTGAGTTGTGTGGCGACTGAGTAGATTATTTTTGACCTTTTGAGGCCAAGCTGAGGAAAAAGCATGGATGCCAAGGACACCGGAGGTGATAAGAATGCCAAACAAGCACTGCGTTGTGATGTCATCAGGGAGCTGGCTAGTGAGGTCAAGGGTGATTGATGCAAGTGTGTATGTGTTGGATGCTGGTCATTATGCTAGTTTTGTCAGAATGTATTCAGTCGTAAGAGGCTGATGCTGTTTGTTGTGTGTGGAGCTGGAGCGTCAACAGTGTCTTGTTAAGGGAGTAGATGCCGCACCACAGTAGTGTGATCGGGCGGAGAAGTGTTACTTATGTGCAGAATGCGAGTGAGTAGTGTTGTGAGTTGACGATTATGTGGTATGAGGTTATGTGGCAAATGAGTGGATTTTTAGATTGTGGTTAATATGATTTTTGTGTTTTCCAGACGTATTGATGGGAGTGACAAACATTTATCCAGTAGCGGCATGTTATGTGTAAGGCGCATGATGCCGATCGAGATTTGAAGGATGGTCCACACGGGAAGAAGCGCAGAGAGTGTTGTGCCCGACATATGGCTGATTGTTTTGATTGCTTGTGCAGTGCAGCGGGTGTGTTATCATGCTAGGCGGGCCGATATTCGATTTTATCTAGTTAATATTTTAAACTATTAATGAAGGTATAGAGTCCTTCTCTTTTCCTCCAACATAGTATGGTTTTGATTTATTTTATTGTATTTCTGACTTTGTGAGTGTAGATATTAGTATTGTTTGTTGGTGTTTTTATATTAGGAGTTGGAGAGAAAACCAGTTGATGTTGACTTGATTTAGATAATTTAAGGTTTGGATTGGCGCAAGGTACTTTATTATATGTTTTTGGCGTTTTGCTTCCCGTTGCGTTTGAACTTATGAACGTTATGTTGACAGATAAATCTTGATGTTCTTTTACTATATTCATAGTATTAAGCGTGGAAGAGTTTGTTGTGTGTTTGATTTGAGTGTTTGATTTAGTTTGTTTTGGATTTTTGATATTAGAGGATTGGAGACATTGTAAATTTGGCTTCATTGAGATTATAAGTTAGATTGGTGCAGTTTGGATTTTGATTTGCTTTTTCTTGGTTGAAATTAGTGACGTCATGTGTGCGTTTTGGTTAGGATTTAATATATCTGTTGTCGCTTGCATACTGTGCGACAGATGAGACTTGTTTGACTATTAAAGTTGTTATTGTTTGATTGTTGCTTTTCGTTGTTTAAAGTTAGTAGTGGCGTCATCTGGTGACGATGATTTAGTACATTAATTATATTTTGAAGTATTATTGTTGTTTATGATGTTTAATTGACGAGGACAGATTTAATTTAAGCATTTAATGGTTGATTGGCGCGAATTTGTTTTTATGTTGGTTTTATTGAAAATTAGTGACGTCATGCTGGATGTCAGATGATCTTAGTAGATCATTAATAAATTGTTTGGGAGGAAGAATTTGTTTATGTATTTTGAAGTTACTATTTGTTGTTTGATGTTTGAGAGTTGACGATAATGCAAAATAATTTTCATAATATGTTATATTGGGGCGCCGAAGATTTAATTTGTTTGGCTTTGCATATTGCTTTTCGGAAAATTGAAATTAGTGACGTCACAACTGCATGCGATGATACTACATTAATATTAGATAATATTAGTGGACGTTCGGATGGGAATCTCTTCCTCCTTAGTATTTTGAAGTCTATTATTGTTGATGTTTTTGGTATTGGACATAGATGATTTAACATTGTATAGTTGTATTGGCGGAAAATTTTTTTTTTTTATTTTTTTTTTTTTGCATTGCGGTGTACGTTTCGGTTAGTTGAAATTATTGACGTCATATTGCATGATCGTGAATACTTAGTTTGATATATAAATACTTTTAATAGATGTTTTGAGATTGAAAATTCATTAGGTATTTTTAGTATTTATTTTGTTGGTTTATTGGTTGTTTAAAGTGTTTGTGTTGGCAGAGAAATAGATGTTTTAGCATTAATGTTGTTGAATTCGCGCGAAGGTTTATTTTTTTGCCTTGCATGTTACGTTCATTTGTTTGAAATTAGTGACGTAGTAAGTGCTTTTTCCATTGATTGCAATTAGTGACGCATGAAGATGGCCATAAAGTTGGTAGCTTGGAGTGTTGATTATTGTTTGTTTTTTGTGGAAGATTGAGTTATGTGTGTTGCTGGGCGGGATTAGTGTGGGTTTGGTGTGCCAGACCAGGACCGCGTCGTAGTAGACGTTGCACATTGAGGGTGAGGAGCACTATTGGAAGCTGCACAGCAGGTAGGAGGTTACAGCCGCGTATTGCTAGCTGTGGCAGGTGAGTAATGCATTATTCGTGTTCATTTGCTTATTGCAGTATTGTTATATTTTGTAGGTGTGATTGTGCAAGGACAACTGTGAGAAAGTTGCCACTTACGTGACTTAATGATGGTAGCTGTTGTCAGTTCTGAGCTGAAATTGGGAAGCACTTGTTGGATGCCAGAACAGTAAGGCAAAGTTACTCGAGTTGAGCACGTAGAGAGTCCGTCTTGCGTTGTTTATTTGAAGTTGTGCAGTGAGTGTGATTGTGAGTGTGATTCGCAATGTTGTGATTATTACGATGCGTGGTATTAATCCAGTTTCGTGTGTCCAAATAACAAATGTTTTTTTTTTTTTTTTTTTTTTTTTTTTTTTTTAGCGCTTTGTCGTAGGTCGAGATTGGCAGTGGAAGCTGGAAAGTGCTAATTGGGCACTGACGTAGTGTATTAGTTGGCAGGCAACATGCGCAGCAATTGTGTTGATGTCGCTTTGGAAAAGTAGCGAGGTCCAAAGTAAGTATTGATCAAATATACGTTTGATTGTCTTGCTGGAATAACGTATCTTGAATTGCAGATTTAGTTATCTATAGGTAGTAACCGCAGTTTGCCAATAAACACGTGTTTCAGTGTAGCGAGAGCACCGTGAAGGGCGGATGTTCGTGCCATTCCAGAAGGTGCCAGCTGAAGCATCTGGCCGGGTGTGTGTAGCGTTTGCAATGATTGTATTGTGAGTGGAGGGATTAATGTTGAAGTGCTAGCGGGCTGATTGGTGGTGGTTGCGTTGTTGGATGAAATTTTGTGTAGGTAGAGCCTCGATGAAAAAAGCCTAATGCAGTATATGTGTAAGTATCAATCTTGTTGCTCATTTCGTTTTGCAAGTTTGTAGATTAAGCTTCAGTGCTTGGATAGGGGGGGGGCAGGTCTGGGTTGGTTTTGTTGCTGCCTGTTTTGCTTGTGTTTGGAGTTGTGGTGTCGAATGTGCGGTTCCTTCTGTGCTCGTAGTAGTTTATCTTGAGTCTCTTCGATGTTGTTCAGCTGCGTTGGGGGGTTGCTGTAGATTTCAACGTAGTGTGGAGCATGTATCTGGGGAGGTGTGCAATATTGTCTAGTCTAGCAGTTTATCTGATCATAGCGTGGGAGCCATGTTGGGTATGTCACGGGCGAGGCTGCCGTATAACGCTTTTGTGTGGTTTGCATAAGGATTGCCTACTCTTTCAGCCGTGGTCTGTGTTTGCGAAGAACGTGGGCTGTAAGAAAGATGATATTATTAGCAGTGGTTTATACGTTGTTCAGGAAAATTAGGACAATAATACAAGTTGTTTGTTGGGATTTGCGTGTTCTGTAGTTTCTGTCAACTCGATTTTGGAAGTTGAAGTTGATATTTGTTCATTGAGCGGTGAGCTCCAGGTTCCAGTAGATGCATAGTGGCTACGGTGGGGGGGCTGCACCTGAAGGGTGTGGATTAGTTCTTTGCCTGGTGGGTTGAAGAGGGATCTGTCCCCCAGGTGGTTGTGGTCTTTATGGCTGCATACTGGCGGTGTGTAAGTTGGTGAG
>JAUESO010000001.1:0-33364 GCA_030914385.1 Drosophila antonietae
TCATAACCCCCCCCTCTCTCTCTCACACACACACACACTCATATCCACCCACTACATACATACATACTAAGAGACTCCGAGAGCTTGGTTGCCAGCAGTCCAGGAGTCACTCACATGCATCAAGTGCACACATGCATTTATAAAGCCCGACATCGCGGGTCAATTTCATGCTACGGGCAACTGCTTGCAAACCTGGACAACGGCACGTATGCGCGTTATTCTTCTTCAGCTTCTCGCTTTAGCTGCCCCGCTGCTACTTTTGCAGTTTGTCGTTGCGGTGCGCAAAATGCGGACTCTAAGGTACGTACGCCTAGCTATGGATGGTTTGGGTGGCCCGTGGGCGTGGCATGCCAGCACGTAATTGATTGTTCAATCTGTTCCAGATCAAACGTTTGACACCGTTGCCGAGCCAGTGCCGAGCCATTGCTATGTGTGGCGGTATTCAAAAAAAACGCCACCATCGAACTTGCTTAGCTCAAATGAACTGTGAGCTGTTCTCCGACACTCAACTGATTGGGATTTGGACGCACGACGGCGCTTTAAGATGTGCAAATGAGTGTTCGTGTGCTTAAAGTCAATGTCAATTGAATTCTCAGCTGTATTAAGTACTATCAGCCTGGCTAATTTGTATGCCAGGCTGGCCATTGGCCTTGTTTCGAGGCCAATACAATAGCAATGACAAATGCTGATTGCCCGGCGAGGATACTTTTAAAAGTCATTCGGTCAATGCAGCTGTCACTGATTGCTCTCCCATTCCACTCTCTCTTTCTCACCCTCCCTTCAAATGTGGTACTATGTTTTGGAAGTTTTATGCCAGCATTTTGTGTTTGCAAATTGAACTTTGAGCTGTTGCCAAATGTGCAGCGCATAAAAGTCACTTTGAATGTTGTGTGTTGGCTCAGTTTATCTGCAGCATATTGTCTAACCAGCTGGCAAAGGGCCAGTGGAAACGTCTTGCATGTATTTTGCCAAATCAAATGACAATCGTTTGGCCATTTGTGCCGATTGCCTCATAAATCGCAGCGAATGTCCAAAGTGCCGTATACTTAATGTTGATTATAGTATTATTATAAGCTTAGCGAGCAATCTAGTTTGAAATGCTGGAAACAATCTAGAAAGCCAATTAAATTTGAAGTCCTAAGTCAGTCGCTAAGAGCTCTCGAGCAGCGTACTCTCGCTCAGCGCACTTCACTTTAATCATCTCTCTTATGACATTTGCAACATGCCACGCAGCTGAGCTTAAGTCTTTGCTGCACTTCAAGCTGATGACATTGACTGGGCACTTGAGTTTCGCTCAAGGTGAGCTTCATTTAGCAGATTTTTCTGCTACGGCTGCAGCTGCATGACGATATGGGTTTCAATTTGATTCAATTACAACTCATAATTCATGATTGGCCTTTCAATGTGCATTCAGATTTCTGTTCTTAATGAATATGCATGGGCTTTGAATACCCTCTCGCATGCTCTACTCGTGTGTTACATTGTTGTTTCTTCTTATTTTGTTTGTTGCTTGTTAGTGACTGTCCATTGGGTATTCATTTGAATTCGTTTCAGATTTTTTGCTATTGCTCTTGTTGTTTTGGTATATGTGGCCATGTCAAAAATTTGGACAGTTTGTCACTTTAATTGAATTTCCATTTGCCAAGGCTATAAAAAAATGCACAATAAAACCAAGTGGGGCAAAACAGTGCAATTTATGTGGGATAAAATCATAGAGAGAGAGAGGAGAGGGGCAAAAAAAGTTTGCATAAATTTGCGTACAACTGCTTAAATCTGCCATATGTACGAGCATATGGCCAAAAAGCAGCTGGAGTCCAAGAGAGCTCCCCGCCCTCTCTCTCTCTCTCCCACTCTCTTACTCGCTGTCTCTGCTTCTCTGTGAAATGCAAAACATGCCCCACATACCACATGCAGCATTTGCCACCAGCTGCTGCCTGGCACATTGCCACAAGCGTACAACAGCGAATACCCAGAGAAAACCAGCGGCAAATTCACGCTTCTAAGACATTTTGCTGTGTGTGTATGTGTGTGTGTGTGTGTGAAGGTGTGTGTGGGTGCCGCTTGTTGTGTTGACGATTTCCGGCACAGAATGTTTTCCTCTACCTGCCCATCTCTCATGCTTCAGCTCACCTCAACACTCAAGCATCCACCTCAAAAGCCGCCGTTGCGCAATTCGCGTTCCGATTGCCATTGTAAGGCGCTTGCTCCTCGACGCCCACGACTCACCGACCCGCTCCCAGCAGATGCTCTTTGTGCCTCACTGGCGAAATAGCGTGAGTTGTTTATGCGCGTGTTATGTTTGTGGCATGCTATGTGAAACATCCAACACCATCTAAGTAGCTGCTGCCATGACGATGCGTTGCGAGTGTATTCAAAGTTTTTGATTGGAAATATTTGCCTCTATCTGATCGCAACTGCTGTGCATCTAATTAATTAGTCAACGCATTTCTCAAGTTAAGTTCTTTATTGAATTGGTTAAATCAATTTGCCGTTGCAGCTGGAGTTGAAGTTGCTTGCGAAGCGTCAATCGATTGCTTGATTTGAGATATTGAGATTTTTGATGGACTATTTGTCATGCTAATTAAGCGCCATTTATTTTGATTTATCATAGAGCTGGGCCGTTTGGTTAGGAGTCATATTTCAGCAACTTGAACAAAGCTTCCGGCACTCTTATTTTGGGCAAACATTTCACAAAAGAGAACAACTTTTTATTGACTAGGAAATGCTTTTGAGCAGGAAATAAAAGTCGGATATTGTCAATTGTTAACAGGTCATTGAATGCCTAAAGGTAAAAAAAGAAGAAATTGAAAAGAAATATAATGCTACAATTGGCCTCATTACGATGTTTGTTTTTTTCGTCGGTTTTCTTTCTTCAAGAGTTAATCGTGTTATGAATAGCAGCAATATAATCCCCACTTTACTTTGGCAGAAATGTAAGAGAAATGCTTGGAAATAAAATATATGGAAGGGCTTAGGAGAAAAACTCATTACCTTTGCAGTTCGCTCTAAGCGTGCTGATGTGCCACAAATTGTCGCTTAACACCCTGTAAAATATGAGCCGGATGTGGGCAGTCAAGCAAAATGTGTGCCAGGTCATAAAAGCTGTCTGACAAACTTAGCACACAAAATGCATTGCAGCATACAGAGGATGGAGATAAAGACACATGTGGAGTTATAGAGCAGGGGCAGAAATACACAGAGATAAATAGAGAGGGAGATGTAGAGACTGAAACAGATAGACATTGAGACAGAGCGACAAGTGGACTGACAGACACTCATAAACACTTTATGAGAGTGCAATAGGGGCTTTAGTTCGCTGCTCACACTTGGGAAATCAAACGACATGGCATCAATCAGACGTCCCCTAACTGCCGGCAACAATGTGACAATGAAATCAAACTGAGAACTCTATCAATGTAACACAACCACAACCACCACCACCATAGCTGCAGGTCGAGGCCCCTTTATGCAAAAAGTGTGCTTAGCTGCGTTTTAGTTGGTCAAAGGCTGAAACCACAGATCTCTCCCCCATCACAGCCTTCGCTCTGTCTCATGCCTTGCAGCAACAGAACACATGGGAAAGCGCCCGAAAGCCCGAGACCCCAAAAACCCAAAATTCTTGTTTGATTTCAACCGTATCCCGCACACACGCAACATTGAAATTGGCCAGTTTGTTGTTGTGCCTTGCCTTGCGCCTTGTCTTCATTGTGGGCCAATTTGTGGACCATCATCAAGTGCGAAATTTCCAATTTCCGAAATGTTCAATGGGCCAGCAAAACGGCCCGCAGCAACAACTGTCATGGATTCCCAGCAATTTGTGCAAATTTGTTGGCCAGCTAAGCTACAGGCAAGCAGCCCAACTATAGCAAGAGTGCTTAACTTTCAATTGTGCTGAAATAGAGATACCCTGTAGATGCTGAAATGGGCTTAGATTAGGGAAGAAGTTATTGAATATGTAAAGCATTTTACATGCATGGTTTTTATATAGAATGATATTAGTCATGTTGGAAATGGGATACCTTAAAGCAGACTATATTGTTAATAATCACTTAGATTTTATTTATAATCCAGTTAGAATATTATGATTCAGTATTTAGTTTGTATTAAGTTCAAAGCGCACAATCAAGAGTTGACTCTCTGGTTGTTTACGCTCTGTTCGCGAGATCAACCGAAAAAAATCATGCTCACTCGCTCTGGCTCTCAGCAAGTCTTCGGTTCTTTTCGTTTTTGTTTTATGCTGAGCGCCACGATTTGCACGCTTCGTGTGACACTCGCTTAACGAACTTCGTTAATGGAGAGACACGATTAACACGCACACAACGAGGCAGAGCAAGTGAGCAAGTAAATACCCGAGGCGATGCGCTTGCACTCACACGCACACCAATACATACACAAATGACGGTCGGGATCAGCCAGAGCGAAACGAAAGCCAATGAAAACGGTTGCGAGCCGAAACGAATGCAAATGAAAACGGTTGCGAGCCGATCGCAAACGAACACGAACCGAATTGCAATCGGCTGGTCGCTGAGAGAGCGAAGAGAGATTCGAGTGTGAGTAAAAGGCAAGTAATTACATGATTTATTTTGATTCTCTTTGACTCAGAGTTCGTTAATCATAGATAATGATAAAACATGTTTAACAATTCATATATAATGTCTACTTAGCTGTTTATCTGAGCTACTCAATAGCTAATATACACTTTAGTATATAAATTCTATTTCCAGAGTAGCCAAAACAGTTGAACGACAAATGTTTGGTTGGCCTTGTTCTCATCTTCTTTTTTTTCCTTCAACTGTCTCGAGTTTCTCTAGTTTCTCATTGTTATTTACATTGGGAGAAGCATTTTATTATTTGCCTTTGGCTGCATTTGGGGTTGGCACAGGTGCACGGTATTTGTCAATAGCCACGGGATGCAAACCTTGATAGATGCCAACAACAACATCAGCAGTAACAACAACAAATTGTACAAATTGTGAATTGTAGGTGTATTTATATCCATGCAATCATTTGAGTTGTCCCTGTAGTTTAATTATTTGCCGACTAGTTTTTAGTCAGACTTTTAATTGTTTAGCTCTTTGGCGTGCAAGTCATTGCCCTCAGGGCTAATTGTGTTATTTAAGTTAAAATTTTGTGGCTTGATTTAAATTGAGCTTTTGGCCATTGGCTTAACTTTTCAACTTGACATGAACTGTAAGGGACCGTTCTTTTTAAGAGTCTCCTGAGCAACAGGCTCGACAGCTTTTCACAAGAAATTCCATTAACTTCCATTTGCAGCTTATCTTTAATACTAATTGGATTTTAATGATGTGCATTATATGGGGAGGCATTAGACTATCTGAAATATCTCTTATATTAAATATCCCATATTAATAGCTTTGTCAAATTTAATCACCGGTGAAAGCTGTTTTGTATAACTTGAGTGCCAGTTCCTATTCACAGCTCGCGCACTTTGTATTTTGATCTGCCTGCGATTGACAGCTCCCAGGTGTCAGGTCGCAGGTCGCAGGTCGCTGGTTCGCCGTTCGCGGAAGTTTTCTGTCCAGCATTTGGGGAAATAATTCAAACACAGTTCGAGCATTGCTGGGCGCACCGTTTGGAATGCTCATTTCCCTGCCTGCCGCCTGCTGCAATAAACTTTTACGTATTCATTATGGCCACCCGGAAAATGGCATTTTCTTTGTGCATGTCGCGCTTTTCCGTTTCGTCTTTATGGCTGAGGGTGAGGTGAGGTGGAAATGGTTTGGCATTAATAGCCGTCGCGGTCTCCTCACGTAAATCGTTCGACTTGGTTGGACATTTTTTTCTTCTCCTGCTTTTGCTGGTTAGCGATTTTTTGCTGCTCGCTTGCCGCTCAGACGACGAGGGAAGTGGCATGTGACCGAGTCTGGAGCTGGGGCAATAAATGTCAATAAAAATAAATGCGATTGTCGGTTGATGCAGCGCATTTATTTTTCACCCCAAAGTGAAGCTTTACAAAATACTTGACTTTCCCGCTGTAGAAAGATTCCCTTTGACACTGAGTAAGATACATGTGTAGGAATGTGCATGGGTGTGAATGTATCTGGTCATCAAGCGCGATACAATTGTTGGTAATTGCCTTCGAGTCAAAGCGAGCGTTGATGAAATTGTAATTAAGCGTGCATCGAGCGCATTGCCACAAATTTTCATTGATCTCATACTTAATTAAAGGAAATTCGTGAATAGCTATCTGTCTGCTGGTGGAGAGCAGCAGACTGCTGTTTGGCCATAAAACATAATCCAACAACTTGACGATACCCATAAAAAGGGAACTCTTTCGATTCCCATGGCCGAAAAAAAAAGAATAAAAAGAGCCGGAAACCTAGACCGATTTTATTTCTAGCTGGTTTGGTTTTTATTGTTGTTTGATTTTAGCATAAAGGGCGGATTTGGCAACAAACGGCATCCATTTGGTTTTTGGGTATTAGTGGGATTTGCTCCTTTCTTGTGGTCCCACAACATGCACCCAGAGTCCCCTATGGCCCCGAACAACGTCCCCGCCCTCGCCTGTGTTGTTGTTGGCCGTGTCCTAGAGGCGTTTATCGTTTTCTCGCATTTCGTTCTTATATTTTTTTCTTCTTGTAACTTTTTCTTTTTCGTATTCGATTTGCATGTATTTCGGTGCTTGTCGCAAAACAGAAAAAGGCGAAATCTTTTTGCACTTTGTGCGTGCATGTGTTAGGCTATGTGTATGTGTGTGTGTTTATGGTTGTATTGTGAGCAGAGTGTTGCAAGATTACGCATACGTAATGTGTGTGCCTGGCCATGTTATACACTCGCAGCACTTTGTATTACGTTGTGTATTATGTTTCGTTTTGACAAATTATGCAAATGAGATGCAAGCAGATGTTACGGGATTTATACAACTGCTCCAAAAAGAGATTGCTGCCCATTGTCCGGATTGTCGTTTAGGTTTCATTAAACGTTGCCACCCCGCCATGCTCAATCAAGGATTTTCATGACTTAATTTACGTTGCGTGTCCTCATTGTGCCATAAACAGCTTCACACAATAAAAGCTGTTGACGTTTTCGTTTGTTTTCCCCCTCCTCCTCCTCCTCCTCATTTTTTTTTGATTATGTAGGGGTGCCTGGTGTAGTCAAACAAACACTTCATTAGTACTCGTATTTGTTTATAACTTAATCTAGCCGAAATGTCAACACGAAGCATGCCTGTGAGATTTGTATGAGCCCAGGACACGCACATTTACCGCGAACTGACTCGACTTCTAAATGCGATTTAATTTGTGGGCGGCCGAGCACAAACATAAGGCAGCTCATGAATCTTGATGCTTTTGATTATACGACATTACAATATTTAAGCAGATTAGGGCTGCCCTTAAATTGGTTTGTTTACCCCACATTCTTTTAGCTACTTGCTTCGGTTTGCCTAAAAGTAGGCAACACGAAATTTTTAACCAAGTTAAGTTTGCCTTAAAAGTGAAGTTTGTTCTGCTACTAGTTTCTTTGCAGCACTTTGTTGAAGTTAGTAGTTTAGTAGATTTGTTAGTTGGCCAAGAGTTTAGTTTGCCTCTGTTGTGTGCCCTCTACCAGCCGTCCTTTATTGCAGGTACGTGCCGTGAATTATTGTCAACGCACGGTGCCAAGATTAACAAATGTTCGCGTCTGACGTTTGACTGCCAGTTGGACTGTCTTATTCATAACATGCTCTCACTCACTCGTTCTCTCTCTCTCTCGCTCTCTCTTGCTTTCTCTCTCTGGCTGTCTTGCACAAGTGGCTGGCTTGCGAGCCAAATTGATGAGCATGTAAACATGTGTCTGTGCGCTTTTATTTATGGATTTCCATAAAAATTCAGCGTTACATATGCGACGGAGCTTTTGATTGAAGAGCGTCTAGTCAAAGCTAGCTACAGATGTAGAGCAAACAAAGGTTTGATTAAAGTTTGGCCTTTTTTTTTTTGGGTGCAGCAAGAAAATGATGTAAAATGAGAAATATGAAAAAATATGCAGACAAGCATTAAAAATTCTTTTGCTAAGGTAAGAAAAAGCAATATTAAATTTGAAGCTAAAGTTTTGTAAAAGCCCAAAGCACAAAGTTGCACTAGGCAATCGAGGAGAGACGTACGTTAGAGGAAAACAAAAGTAGGAACCAAGAGTCATAAGATATTAAAACCAAAAGTCCATGCGAAAAGGCTGTGAAAATAATTGTGCAACAGTCAGAGAATTTACTATGCATTTAAGCACATAGAGAGAGTGCTGGCCTTCATATAATATTTATATAATTTTCGTAATTTTCTGCACATTAATAAATAAGTTTAACCTCTACAATAATTGCTAACAATTGCCAGCAAGTAGTTAAAATGCTGTTAACTGCATTCCATTGCTCATACGCCCCGTTGACATGTGAATAGCGTATAACTCTTTCTCTGCTTTGTTTATTTTGTTGATTGTTTTTGGCAAACTCTTTTGTTACACTTTTGACTGCGGCTGGGGCTGCCACTGTTGCGGCTGCCCCGGTTGCTGTTGCTGCTGCTGTTGCTCTGAAGGCCGGATTAACATGCCGGTACGTTGTCATCGCGGCAAATGGTTCAGGTGTCAAAATTGTGGGGTGAAAACTTGTGGCTGCTTTTACCACCACGCCACGCCACGTCGTGGCACGCTTGCTTTTTGTGTGCGTTTCATATGCAGGTTATTCATGTTATTCTTTAGCTATTTTAACGCGTTGCTGTAGCTTGAGTGCAGCGGGTGAAAGTTTTTGCGCATTTTTGCCACAGCGTTGAAATATGCTGCAAACTTGCAAGGACGTCACGACAGCTTGCCTTAATAATGGCAAGCATGCAGCCAGGTGGGCCAACCAGGTGGACAGATGGACAGGTGGACAGGTGCTGTGCAGCAGAGTAACAGGCTGCCAGGGTAAACTATTACACAACACGCATTGTGCAAAGGAGCACAACAAGAGGCGTTACGTCTCTCTCTCTCTCTCTCTCTCTCTCTCACTTTCTGTGTCCCTCTGTTTCGCTCGCCCAAGTGAAATGCATAAAAAGCGCATTTTATTATTTCACTCGAAAGTTGTTTACGACGCCTTTTGCTCAGCTTCTTACCCAAACTACTTTGCACTTGGAATACACTGTACGCCGAGAAATTCCGAGCATATGCCTTGGGCTGTTCAATAAGCGTAGTTTTCCTGGCGCTAGATAGTCTAAAGACCTGTATATCACATAATATTAACATCTTAGCCTTTTCGACTAAAATAAACAGCGTATTGGGTGGCTAGGCAGACTTTGGCATAAACTTTATACTTGTTGTATATCTGACGTAGCGCAGCTACCCCGTCGCGCGCATTCATTATATTGTAATATGTTTTTAACATTATTTTTATTATAAATCAACAAAATGCACTCAGCGCGACTTTCAGTTGACGTCGCAACTTTTGCGCAGAGAGAGAGAGAGAGAACTTTTGTGAGAGAGTGAGAGAGAGGCATGAGAAAGTGGCAAAAAGATTGCACTACGATTTATTTTATGGTATTTAAGTTATGACTGGCGCTGTAAAGAACTTAATGGTCGGCGTGATATTAAGAAAAGGAAAATTGAAAAAAAAAAATCTAAACAATAAAAGAAATTTCTAAATATATCTATTTAGTGTATTTGCTTTAGCTGTACAATTATTATTATTTATTTAATATAAAGATAAATATATATATTTAAAAAAATATTATTTACCTTTTCAGTATCAACTAATGGAAAACTGTTTTGCTGCAGGCCGAATACAAATAAAAACAAAACAAAAACGTTTTTCTTTTGGCTTTCATTTGACTACAACTGTCAGTCAGATGCGTTTTTACTTAAGCGAAATATCTTGGGAGATGCAAAGTTGTTTCAAGGATAAAAGTGAGAGGGTACAGGTTCTGCTGCTGCTGCTTTTTCTGCTGCTTTTTCTTCTGGCACTGTCGTAGCGACAAGCATAAGACAATTTCTCGGAAATTTGTCAAGTTGCGGCATCTGCATAATGATGAAAAATGCCGCATGACAGTCGAGTTTATTAATGCACACAGAAAATAAAAACAGAAAAAAAAAGGATGAAGAAAGTGGCATAAAAGCGAAAGTAAAAACTTAGCCATGGAAAGTGAAAGATCTTGTCTTTCATCAAAAAGTTAATCTAGCAGTCTACGTCCGAATTCTTTTAAGATATGCCAACCCAATTAAGACTGACTCGCCAAGGGCATTGCATAAGGTAGATATATAAAATATATATTTTGCTATTGTAATAATTATCTTCTTCTTTCTACTCAATATACAAGGATATGCATATATTTGTGTGTCTGTCTTGATTAGGATATTTGCTTGGTGGTAGTTGATGTTATCTGGCCCTGATTGATGTGCACATGTCGAGAGTCCCTTTTCAGTGAACTGTGTAAGCACACCTGTGCCCTGTTTGACCCATATGAGTGTGTATATATGCTTAATACGTGCAACAGCATAAAGCTGGAGTTTAGCTGCGAGCTTGAGTTGCTTTCGTGTCGGAGCAGCTCAGCTGGAAAAATTACCATTGGCCGTGTTCGGAGCGCAGTCAGAGCAGGTTGAGCAATGAAAATGAAAATAAAAATTTCAGTAAAGAAAAAAAAAACAACATAAATTGAAATCATCATTAGACATGGAGAGAGAGAGAGAGGGGGGGAGAGGGCGAGAGCGAGAGAGAGAGCTGCGCTGAGCACTTTTGGCCTTTTAAATTTACGTGTTGCAAGTGGTTCGTGATCTGTGAGCCGTGAGCTGATTAATGCGGCTTGTCATATTATGGTGGGCTGATGCTGATGAATGCTGTAAGGCACTTACGGCTATAATATAACTGTATAATGTGCAGCTGTAATGGCTTACTTTCATTGCAATTTCCTGGCTTATTGAGTGCGGCTCTTAGCTCTTAGTCTTGGCCAGTGGCAGCGGCAGCGGCAGCGGCAACAGCAACGCGCAATTGCATTTGCATGCTGATCTCATTAGCACCAAGCAAGTTCATCTGAGTGGGGCCAATGCACGTTACACGTTCGGGCAATTGCAGTACCTACGAGTATTGGGCGAGTCAGTTCAGTTGGCCAGTTGGGCACTCTGCTAGTTGGCCGCTTGGCTGACTGCATCATTTGCATGCAAATGTCGTTTGGCACTTTTAGCCACCAACAAGTCCCTCGTGTTGCCCCTTCGTTCAGTTGCCGTGCCGCTGCTTTTCTGCTTGTGCTTGTTCATTTTGCGCTTTTGCACGCCTTTGTTGTGGTTTACTCCTGCACTTGGCTGTGACTTTTAGCCGCAGTAACGGGGCCTCATAAAGCAAGCCCAAAAGCGGCGACAGTTGCAACTGCCGTTGACACTTCATGGGGCCAATATGCCAGGCACGCAAATTGCCACAGCAGATAGACGAGAGAGAGAGAGAGAGCGATAAGAGAGTCAGAGAGAGATGGGTTAAAAGAAAGCTAGCTGCTTTCATGAAAAAGTTTTCTTTGCCGGGCAAGTTTTCGTCATTTGTTGTTGTCATCTTCTTATTTTGCTCGTGTTTTTATTATTATTTTTTTCGTTTATTTTCTGACTGACTGCTCGTTGCACTTGCAAATGTGCACTTTACCACTCATTAGTGACAGTTTAGTAAAAGTTCGTTGCTGTAAGTGCTTGCTCTTTAAGGACAAAGCCAACTCGAAGCGGAGACCTCATACATATGCAAGCATTTTCTAATTGCATGAACAACGAGTTGTTCGAGCTATGGCCGCAAACTTTTTGGGCTATACTCAACTTTGTAGTTTGCTCTAAAAGTCTTCAAATCCGCTTACAAGCACGAATATTACACATGAGCTTGACTCCCATATGGATGAGGTCGTGCTGCTGCCGGGAGGCTAATAAATAACAGCAAAAAGGTATTGAAGCATTGTGCAGCCATTAAAGCGATGCGCTTCGACGCGCTCAACAAAAACGCAAAGTCTTCGCGCACCGTTTGCTGCCAAGAACAATTAAGAATTTCAGCGAACGCCCAAAAGCCATACAAAGTACGCTTTGAGACTATACGAAATTTAAAAAAATAATATATATATATACGGAGAAGATATACAGCAAACAGAAGCAGCCAACGACGCCTTAAGGCCAAAAAGTCAACTTGCCAAAGAAAACAAGAAATAATAATAAAAAAATAAATAAAAAATAAGACAACAGCGTTAAACCTCCAGCAAAATAAACAAAAATGTAATTTGCGCCACTTAGCAGCAAATGGACAGTGCCATTAATAATTCCATTTCAGTTTTTTTTTGTTCTCTTGCCTTGTTCCTTCCTATTAGGCTGGAGCCGCTCAGATAATAAGGAAATATGAGTTTGTGGCCAGGTCCTTGGACCTTGCCCTGCTTTAAACCTGAGCAGGCAACAAGAAAAAAAAAAAGATTGGAATTAAATAATGGCCGGAAACACGAGAAATCATAAAGCCTAATATGTTTGCAAGGTCAGCAATTAGAGAGCTGTGTTTCTTTAAAATAAATATTTAATATTGCTTTAGCTAGAAAGATGTTGGATTGAGAAAGCTAACAAGTTCTTCTCAAGCTAACTAAAGACTATTTTTATGGTTTGTTTCGTAAATGTTTATGAATTTGTAGCTGTCACATCTTTAACAAAAGCTATTTAACTTTTACGTACAGCAAACTTTTCGAGGACCTTTCGCATAGAAATTCAATTAAAGTGACAAACTGTCAAAATTTTATGACATGGGCGCACTGCAAAACCGAATGAATACCCAAAGGACAAAACACAAAAACATCCACACACACACACACTGAGATTACAATGGGCAGCATTTACATTTATATACATACATACGCATTCACATGCATATTTATGGGTAAATGCAAATGTATGTGGTCGTGGGTCTGGCCCTATGAATTATCAAAGCTAATTGATGAAAATTGAATAATAATTGTGTCAAGCTGACAGGAAAAGTGAAATTCCAATAGCTGATTTACGATGGCCAACAGAATTCGGAAAATTCCGTGCAATATCTGCGACATTTATTCATAATTGAGCAGTTGGTGGAAGTTCTTATAAGAGCGGCAGCACGGCCAACAGAATGCCATTTCCAGCCAAGACATGGCTGGCTGCCCAATCGTTTGGCTATTAGTCAGTCTGGTGGCTGGCGTTCAGCTGGCAGAATTTGAGCCGGCGGAGAGGACGGCGCAGCTGCAGAGTCGGCTGATGTTGGAGTTTGTGGAGCGGCACAAACAAATACCGAGGTTAACTTACTTCACCTGCCGCAATCCCGCCAACAATGACACGGGCAATGTGCACGCCACTCGCGCCAACCTGAAGCAACTTTACGCGGCATTCGAGGCCAAGAATGCACAGCTGATTGGTAGCCTCTATCAGGACAACGTGCGGCGCAGGCCCTTTGTGCGGATTGTGATGCTGGATGTGCTGCATCAGCCGAGAGGCAGGTCAGGCAACAGGGGCATGCTGCGCGGCAGACCGGCAGTCGGAGTTGGCGGTGGCAGAGCTCTTGGCACAGCTCAAAGCAACGCCGAGTGGTTGGACAGCGTGCTCAGCGTGGAGGCGCTGAGGCAAGTTGTGGTCGTGGATTTGGCATGTGGCATGCTAAGTCGTCGTTTCCTGGAGCTGGTAAGTGGCACGGACAGGCGGTAGCATGTCCTTATGCATATTGAGTTCTCAGCTGCAACTATTTGCAAGGCTTCAGCCAAGATGCTCTACAACGATAAATATCACTGGCTATTGATTGAGGATTATGCGCTGCACGTAAGTGCGGGCGTGATGCGGCCCCAACGGCAGCTGCATCTGATGGATACGAATACAGACACGGATGCGGATGAACTAGAGCCCATTGAAAGCTTAATGGAGACCCTGAACTTCTACATGAACACGGAGCTAACTCTGGCTAAGCGTACGCCCCAAGACGCTAGCTATTCACTGTACGACGTCTGGTATGTACGTAGCTGTCTCTGACACTGCTAGAACGAGCTGTCAGTTGTATTTGCTATTGACTTGTTGCCACTGACAGTTAGTGTTAACGAGATGTGGATGCAACAGCATGAGCATGAACCATGAATGTCTTTGACGGGAATAGTACTTGGATGTTCAAATTTTAGCTATAAACTGATTGCAACCAAGTGATATTTTCAAACCTAACAATCTTATCTTAGTTGTTTATAGATCTTTAGATACTTCTATTACTTAGGAGCCCCGGTCGTACCTATGGCGGACGCGTCAATATCACGGAAATTGGCAGCTTCACTTTGACAGACGGACTGCAGCTGCACAGCTGGTTTCGCAGCACATCGACGTTGTTGCGACGTCTCAATATGCAGCATGCCCAAGTGCGTTGCATGGTTGTGGTAGGTGTCTGTTGGTGGTGGAGCAGGTATGGCTGGCATCTGGTTAACACTCGAATGTGTTGTCATTGACAGGTGACCAACAAAAACATGACGGGCACACTGCTCTACTATCTAACGCACACGGTGTCGGGCCATATCGATACAATGAATCGCTTCAATTTCAATCTGCTGATGGCCGTCCGGGACATGTTTAACTGGACGTTTGTGCTGTCGCGCACCTCCACTTGGGGCTATCTGAAGAATGGCCGTTACGATGGCATGATTGGGGCACTCATACGCAACGAGACCGATATTGGCGGTGCACCCATTTTCTACTGGCTGGAGCGTCACAAGTGGATCGATGCAGCTGGCCGTAGCTGGTCGAGTCGGCCGTGCTTCATTTTTCGCCATCCACGTAATACACAAAAGGATCGCATTGTGTTTCTGCAGCCATTCACGAACGACGTTTGGATATTGATCTTGGTGTGTGGCGCTGTCACCGTGTGTATACTTTGGCTATTGACGACGATTGAGTGGAAGCTGGTGCCGCAGCAGGGTGCAGCTCTAATCAAGCCAAAAGGCGGTGCTCCACAGCATCACCATCATCATCACCATCAGCAGCAGCAGCAGCAAGACGTGCCTGCTCTCAGCTCTCTGGCCTTGGATGATGATGTCTCTGTCGCCTCATTGAATCTGCTGCCTGTGGTTGGCGGATTTCGGCAGCGCTGCTATGCGAGATTACGCAACTACATCAGTAGGCGCCAGGCACGGAGCAAGTCTTCAACACGCGAGGGTCTCTTCTTAGAGTCAGTGCTGTTCTTTGTGGGCATCATTTGTCAGCAGGGCTTGGGCTTCTCCACCAGCTTCACATCTGGGCGCACCATTGTCATTACCAGTCTGCTCTTCTCCTTCTGCATCTATCAGTTCTACTCGGCCAGTATTGTGGGCACGCTGCTCATGGAGAAGCCAAAGACTATAAAGACTCTGAGCGATTTGTTGCACAGCTCGCTGCAAGTTGGTGTCGAGGATATCGTGTACAATCGTGATTACTTCTTGGTAGGCTCTACTCATAACATGAACAATAGTTGCTATATTTCTACTACCATTTGACAGAACACTAAAGACCCCGTTTCCATGGAGCTTTATGCCAAGAAAATCACCAAGGTGCCATCCAATAATGAGAATGCTGCGCCTGCCGCTGGCGGTGATGCAGGTGGTGCAGAGGAGCCCGAGCCGCCGCCACCTGGGGTCGATGCCAAAACATTTCGCGATATTGTGCACAGTCATGAGGTTGGCGCACATGCCAAAGAGAATACAGCGACTAATTGGCTAGATCCAGATACGGGCTTACGCCGGGTCAAGAACGAACGTAAGCCGAGCCACATCTGTGGTAGGATGAATAGATGAAATAATTTCTTATCTAGGTTTTGCCTTTCACGTGGATGTTGCGGCTGCCTATAAAATCATTGCCGAAACCTTTGACGAGCGCGAGATTTGTGATCTGACAGAGGTCAGCATGTTTGCTCCACAAAAAACAGTCAGCATAACTCAAAAGAATTCGCCTATGCGTAAAGTAATCTCATATGGGTAAGTGAGATTGAAAACTTAGTAAATGAATAGCAAATAATTAAATTCTACTTTGGGCAGCTTGAGACGTGTTACCGAAACAGGCATCTTTTCCTATCAGTTCAATATTTGGCATTCGCGAAAGCCGCCCTGTGTAAAGAAAATTGAGACATCCGATTTACATGTGAGTTGAGCACAAATTTACAAATAGGCTTACATATAGATGCTCTTCTTTACTTCAAGGTGGATATGGATACGATAAGCTCGGCGCTGATAATACTGTTCTTTAGCTATGGCATCGCTCTGTTAGTGCTGGGCATTGAGATACTTTATGCGAGGTGGCAAAATTAGGATTGAGACGGAAATTAACTTTACCTTAAAGCACACTCTGAGTCTTCAACTCATTTCTATATATATGTATATGTATGCTTAATGTATGTTTTGTTTACAGCTTGTTTTCGCTTTCGACGACGCACTTCCATTTCATTAGCTGCAGCCGAAGTCAACTTGATTTTAAATTCTGCGTAAATATTTCACGTATTTGTCAAGCAGTGAAAGTTTAATTAAGTGAACTTTTCAATAGCAAATACTTGAAATACCCCCAAAGTGCGTTTATATAATTAAATTTTAGGTAGTCAGTGTCGCTGTTTGACATTCAGGACGGCGTCAAGGCTCTTGTGCTAATCCAATTACAATTGTTTAATTGATTCTATTTCATTTGCGTGGCTTGAGTTGGATTAGCAATCATTGCGTCTAAGACGTGTGGCATTGAGCTGGAATTTAATTAAGTTAGCCTTTGCTCTTGGCACAAAGACTAACTAAAATCTAATAAAAACTATACTACTAAAATATTGAATTTACTTATGTAGCTCACAGCCTGACAACTTCATTGCCAAGCAAAGAAAAAAAGAGAAAAATGGAAAACATATTCAACAAATAATGCAACAAGAGGGTAAAAAGAGTTTTCTTTCTTTTGCGCTAGTTTTTCGCTATGTGCGCCGGGAGGCAAGCGAGCTAGCTGGTCGGCCGAGTGAGTCAATTTAAACCACAAACGAAGTACAAAATATCCATTAAGATAACAAGTTTTCAGTAGTTGTAACATTTTCCCATGCCAAGCAGCCAGTCAGCTAGTCAGGCAGTCGGTCGACCCCCTTACAAACATTTTTCTGCCTTTTTAGTGCCTTTTAGCTAGGACAGGGCGGTTGCTGCTCCTGCTTCTGCTGCTCCTGCTGCTGCTGCGGCTGCTTTCTGTCAGCGCAAAAAGTTCTCGGGCCCAGACCAACGTCTTGTGCGCCTTGGCACGTTGCCAAAGTGACGCTCTTAGGCATTTTTAAATTTGAAAAGAATTTTATTTCGCAGTCTGCGTGTAGCAAACTCAAAGTTCCAGTTCCTCTTCCAAAGTGCTAACAGTAATAGAAAACCTCAAGAATGTCCTTGTTAAAACATTAACGTTAGCCAAAGCCTAGCAAATCAATTACAAATAGCTTTTGTTTTCTCTCGCCACGACTCGTGTGACTCTGTATGCATGTAACTGCGGCTCGCGTCCAGTTTCGTACAAG
This sequence comes from Drosophila antonietae, assembly GCA_030914385.1. Classification (NCBI taxonomy): domain Eukaryota; kingdom Metazoa; phylum Arthropoda; class Insecta; order Diptera; family Drosophilidae; genus Drosophila; species Drosophila antonietae. Next base: position 17,438 of record JAUESO010000001.1, read on the forward strand.
AAACATGCATCAACTGCAGCCGCTGTTGCCATGTTATTTAATGTCCTTGCTCATTAGCGAGCCGTGGAATACATCGATGGTGCCCGAAAAAATGAAATGGCTATCGGCAAAGGCAAAACATGGCTGGCTGAGTGTGTTTGTGGATTCGCATGTATTTGCCACTAAAAAGCTAGAAAAAATAAGTTCGACTGCTAACGATTGAAGTGGCTGACTGGCAGATACTCAGTACCTCGTGACAGTAGCTCGTCTTCGCTTCTATTCTCTTCATTGCTTCTCCAATTCAGAGTCGGTCTCGAGCAATTTGCCGAGCTGTTCGGTTATGAAGTTTTGAACCAATCAATTGTAGCTCTCTCTTTCTCTCTCTTTATGTTCCGATTGCGAGTTTCCTCAGACGCTCATGTAAGAAAAGAGTGAGAACGGAATGAAGGGAATGCTTGGAATGTCAAGCTGATCGGCTGTGGGAAGAAACGCTCATGTAAGCAAAGAGTGAACGGAACGACCGGAATGACCGAAATGTCTCTTCACATTTCATCAGAGACCCCGAATAACAGTTACCCGACTCACTTGTCTCATTCATTTCTGAGAGATACAGAAAAAAGGCGCACACAAACTTTATTCCTCTGAGTAGGAGAGATATTTTTGGTTTTTTTCACTCCTAGTCTGAGTGTTTGGCATGGAGGAATTCAGGCAATTCCTCTTTTTAAAAGAGTTATTTTGCGAGTAATACTTTTACTCTTTCACACATAGAGTTATTTTGTGACTTATTTCTAAAATCCTCATTTATAAAACTTTGTATATGTTTTTGCTTTGTGTGTTTGTTTTGTGTTTGCTTTGTGTTTGCTGTGTGTTTGCTTTTAATTATAACCTGATTGAAAATAAGAAATCAAACTATTATGGTTTTGATAAATGTAATTAACAGGCAGAATGGGGCGTATATGACCATATAAATTATATATATTCTTGATCAGGGCGACGAGCAGAGTCGATATGTGTATTTAACAGGCCGAAGGAGGCGTGGATGACACTATATAGTATATATATTCTTGATCAGCAGAAAAAAAATTGATATAGCCATGTCTGTCTGTCCGTTCGTCTGTCACACTGTCTGTCTGTCACTCTGTGTGTCTGCCTGCTCGTCTATAACTCTGTGTCTGTCTGTGTGTCTATCTGTCTGTCCCTATGTCTGTCCGTCTGTCTGTCTCTATAACTGTGTGTCTGTCTGTGTGTCGCTCTGTTTGTGTGACCCTTTATATGTATGTATGTCTGTGTTGCGTGTCTGTCCCTCTGTCTGTCTAACTGTATGTCTGCCTATTCCTCTGTCTGTATGTCTGCCTGCCTGTTTGTGTGAATGTATATTGTATATCAATGGGTGTGTGTGTGTGTGTGCGTGTAGTTGCATGTAGTTTTTGTTTTGCATATACAGAAGAGAAGAAATCTGGCAATAACAAGTTAGCAAAGGGTGGGGGGATCGCATGATCAAGAAGTCTGGACTTTTCTTAATTGTTTTATTATATTTAGATTTGTATCATGGGTTATTTGGCCAAATTAATAAAAAAGTTCATATTTGTATTTTACTTAAATATTTTATTAAAATAATATACTAAATTTAAATTTAGCTTAATTAAGAATAAGGACTTTATACATATTTTCGCAGTTCAAATTACTTCGCCTTTCGCTTAATACATATGTAATGCAATGTCGAAAATGCCCTTTCGACTGACACTTGACTGTCGCAGTCAAATAGAGTAATTTCAGCTGCACATTGTTATCAAATTTTATTGACAAACGCACACATCGAATTATAGATCGTAATTGACCTGCTCCGCGAAAACAACCCTTGCATACACACCAACGCAGCACATACACAAAAAAAGTTTTTTTTTTGGCAAAAACAAAGTGCATCGCTGACCAATGCACAATGGGCGCAAATGTCGATTTAGTGGGATAAAGTCCAAAATTATTTTATTATACCTTCTTAGTTCCTTTTTAGAAATGTCTAACAATATCTCTTCCAATTCAAATTTCCAAAACAAGAAATCCAAAATTCTAAAAAAGTAATCAAAGCATATTTGCTAAATTTCAAGTCCATATATTTAATTTTGGACTTTATGCCGCTAAATCGACATTTGCTCCCATAGTGCAACGCAGCAGCAACAGATGGAAAAAAAACACACACACAAAAACAAACTGCGTCATTGATCAACGCAGCAACAACACATACAGAAAAAAAACTGTTTTCTTTTTTTTTTGGCAAAAACAAAGTGCATCGCTGACCAATGCACTATGGGCGCAAACACCGATTTAGCGGCATAAAGTCCAACAGTATTTTGTTATATTTTCTTATTTATTTCCGTAGTTCCATTTTGGAAAAGTCTAAGTATATGACTTCCCATTCAAATTACCAAAACAAGAAAATCCAAATTTCTAAAAAAGTAATCTAAGCATATTTGCTAAATTTCAAGTCCATATATTTAAATTTTGAGTTTATGCCGCTAAATCGGCATTTGCTCCCATAGTGCAACGCAGCAGCAACAGTTAGAAGAAAAGAAAACAAAAGCAAACTGCGTCATTGATCTACGCAGCAACAGCACACACAAAAAAAAGGGTTATTTTGTTTGAGGAAGGCAATAAAATATCACACTGAGGACCGCAGAAAAACCCACAGTTTTTCTGTTTCTCACTGAGTAAAAGGAGTTCTCCTAAGCACATGCTGAAAGAGTTATTTTGAGAGTTTTATTTATAACACTCCATGCGAAACACTTATTTGTGGACTTTTTGAAATCCCTTAAGAGTTATTCGGGGTCTCTGCATTTCATACATTGCTTGCAAAGGTTATTTATAGTGGAAGCAGCACTCTTGAAGCATTTTCCTGTTATTAACATTTTAACAGACAAAACCTAATCTGTTAGATTAAATTTGCCTGGGAATAACATGTAAAAGTACTTTAGTTGACAGTAAGCACGACTAGAAGATACCCTTCAAGATATACTCATACACTTGCACATTTGCCCCTACAACATACATTTGTATTAAATCCCACATACCCTGTTTATTCAATTTCACTTGTTAGGAGTATAAAAAGCTGTCAGATTTGGTCTTCTGGTTGCAGCCAAACGACTGTTGCGAATTGGTTGGGCATTTTTTTCTTTTCTTTGGAACTCTTTTTGTCTGCTGAAAGTGTCAAGGGTTCGATTGGGGTCTGCAGATTGCATAATCTATATAGCATGAAGATTGCCCTGTTTGGGCACGCGATAGGAAACTGGTTTGCTTGCGGAGCGACAATTAAATTGTTTTGGCTTTGTTTAAGCGCAAATTGTGCAACAAAACTTTTGCGGTTGTCAAGAAAGCTAACAACAATGGCAGGAAGTAGCAGTAAGAAGTTGCAAGCTGCGGCAACGGCAACGGCAGCGGCAGCTACTCGGGGGCTGCAGCATAATTAACAAAGCGCTCAGTAGGGCGCATAATTTTATCCGTTGCCAGTTCACACAGTTTGCAATATTATGCAGCTACGCAGCGGTCTGGCCAAATGCGAAAGTTTCGCCAAAGCCAAAGTAAAGTAGTTGCCTTAACGCCCCTGGAGCTAACCAAGTGAGACCGTCAAGATCGCAGTGTAGCTTGGGGACAGTCGAGCTACAGGACGTTGAGGGGGGTGGGGTTGTGAGCGAAAGTATTATGGGGCCAGTGGCTGGGCCAGTGCATATGCTTGGGGCTTGTGTCAAAGTGTGAAAAAGTTTCGAGCGTCTTAATTAAATTTTATACAGAGCTGCGAATTATGCGCCAAATTTTGTTGAGGGTGATGGCAACTTTTTAAAAGTGACAGCTGCACATGAGCAAGAGCCAAAGCGTAAAAGCCAGGTGTAATGGGTAGGGCGAACGGGGGGCTGGCAATACAATTTCATTTGAGCCAACTAATTACTGAAAACTTGCTGCTGCTTATAAAGTCTTTCCCTTTTCTAGCATTTCACTTTTTTTTTTTCGTATTAAATTGAATTTGTGCTCAACAGACAAATTAATTTAAAATCAATTTGAATAGCTCTCAGCTGTAACAGAACGAAATTACTTTTTAATTAAATTAAAATTAATTATAAATGTAACAGGGCATTAAATATATACATATAAAAAGATTTTAATGAAATTGATTAAGAAACAATGTTGCGCAGCGCGATTTTTATCAATTTTTTTGCAACTGGCTAACTATTATATACAATCTACTAATATATCCCTCAGCTTTATCTAAAGAAATTCTTGCTCGTGTTATTCAGAAAACTTCTTCCTGATAAATCTGCCTGAAATATTTGTCTGCCTTCATTACGATGCGAGGCAGGCGCTGCTCAAGATTCCAGTGAAATTTCTAGCATAGATTTATACGAGCATCAAATGCTATAATAATTTCCCGAAGGCTTTAAAGGACATACACATACGCATGTCTATGTTTGTGTGTGTGTCTGTTTGTTTGTTAGCTGGTGCGCAATTTCCGTTTAAGTGAATAATCGCAATAATCTCATGCTGTGCTCTGACCATATGAATGCCAGCTCTGGCTGTGCTTGGACACACATCTTGGGCCCTTAATGAGGCTACCAAAACAATTTTGTGTCCTGCTCAACTTTCTGTTTCTCGCTGTGTGACATTATTAATATTAAGGTCTGCTATTTAAGTCAGACACGAATACACACAAGCACACTCACTCACACACGCACACAAAGTAATAAATAATTCATACTGTGGGCTCAATTATGTATAATTGAGCGTTTGTAATAGTTTAAGCACATTTTAGTGCTTGTATATGTATAAATATATATGTATGGATATATTTATGTGTGTGTGTGTGTTTCTTTTTTTCTCTCTCTTTGCACATTCGTTTTTGTCACTTAACCACCATTTGCACTTTTCCTAAATGCAATAATTTATTTTAGCATATATATATTTTTTTTTTGGTCGCGCACATAACTATAATTTATTATTATTATTTTTGCTCTGTGGCTGCCTTTGGGCATTGTGCCAACTATTCATATTTTTATCAGACCTTGCAGGTGTGCAAAAAAGTTGCAAAAAAGTATGTAAATGAAATATACAACTGTTGCCTAATGCACAAATACATTTAGATACATTGATATTTTTCGTGTGATAACTTAATGCAAACACAACTAAATTTAAATGGACTCTTCTCAGCCATTGAAACTTGTTTATAATGTAGCTCTTTAAATGGCTCTTTTGAAGCCATTCTGTGCGTGCATTCGATCAATTTGCGTTTAGTTTGAAGTTGAAAGTTTCACTTTTATCTACAGCTGCCATGGCATGGAAAAAAGTTTACTCACTATTTATTTGAATGCTGCTCGTCTAGCCGTTGGCGCCGGAAGTTTCAATGCAGCAACGGCAGCAGCAGGAGCAGCCGGAAAAAAACTAAAGAAAATTGAAAGTTTTTGATTTATAAACGCGAAAGTTTTTGCGCTTCATTTGACAGCAACAGCGTTAAATATTGAGTATACCCTAACAGACGGTATACTCAATGTAAAAAAAAGTTCGACTTCAAAGTGTTTCCATCAAAGAAAAAGTATATTTGTTAATAAATGAAAGGGTATCAAAGTTGTTTATCATTTGCTTAGATTGCGAACTTTGATGGTAGGGTATTACATCCCCAATTTTTCTTATTTTCAAGACAGTTTTCTTTCAGAAGAGTTTACTGACTTTTGAACTGACATTGTATAGATTCCCATTGTCCAGATATGAAGCTGTATAGCAAAGTTTTGTCATTTTTGTCGCTTCTGCAGCAGCAACAAGAAGCTGAACTTGTGGCCATTTGTGGAGATAATTTATAATAAGTAAAAATGTCTTAGTTGGGCATTATCGATTGAATTATACTTGCTTAAAGCTAAGGTGAACATATTATGAATCAAAGATGAGCATAAATTTCTGATATCAGCATTTTTGTGGCTAACTAAAATACCTAACTTGCCGAAGTGGCAAACAAAAGTATTGAAATTTTTAACTGGAGTGGACTATAGTAATCTAATATATTATTGTATATACTAATATATTTATACTTTCTCTTGAAGGGTACTCAAAAGTACATAATGAAGAGTTCTAGCTTCAATAGAGCAAGGCGAACATTACATAAAGTGAAGAGAGCGGGGGATGAGAGAGAGAGAAAGATAACTTGTAAAACTTATTATTATAGAAAAGCATTCAAATCATAAACAGCGAAGCCTCGGCATTTATTTTATTAAAATTGCATTACAATAAGCAGAGTGAATGTAATTTATACAAGATTAAGTATACATTCCGTGTGCAATGCTATAGTTGCATTTTACGCTCCAGTTCGCGGCAGTAAATATACATATATACAATATATATATATATTTACAATTTATTTTCTGATGTATTACAGTGGGGGACAGGATGGTGGGTGAGTAAAGAACAATTCAATTAAATTGTCAGAGAGAGAGAGAGAGAGAGAGAGAGAGAGAGAGAACAGACCGCAAAATTGTCAACAATTCACTGGCCACACTTTCGGACACAATCTGTCACTAATATTAACGAGTTTTATTTAAAGCTGAAACAAAAATTGTTGTTAAGATATTTACACATGAGATTTATCGCGGCCATTTGCTTATTGACAGCTCTGTAGAGAGCGTGACAAGACAGATATCCAATACAATAGCAGGCAAAGATGAAATGTGGACGAAGTCGTGGGCCATTTGAGTAATTTATCATAGCCACATGCAGGTTAGGTTTATATAGCACACACCTGTGGCTGTCCATCAATCAATCGAAATTTGACTTTCCGGCTCTGACAATGCAGAGAAAATGTTTGAGCATTCGCTCCAAATTATGTTTTGGCGCAGTAAATGGAAATGAGTTGAAGTATTAAACAAATTGGAAAAGTTTTCTCTGCTTAAGCTTTCGATATTATTTAAATCAGAATTTTGTCTGTTAAAGGTGTTCGTTCTATCTATATTTATCTATATATATATATATATATATACGTAAGGCTTTTGCGTTAACTTTGGGCCACCTCGAGTCTGTTCAGGACTTAAAAGTTTTTTTTTTTTTTTTTTTGGCAAACTGTTTTTGGCCTTTTCGCCTAAAATAACGAAAAGGCGGCTGCGACTGCGATGACTACTCTTGTTAAGTCCACAAAGGCAAAAAGGGGTTAAAAGCAAAAACTGAGCTGCGTAAAATGTTCGAAATTGAAAAGCGCTTTTCCCCGGCCAGAGTTTTGCGGCCAGTTGTAGTTGTCGAGTGGAAAACTGTTAAGTGCGTACTCCTGATTGCAGCAGCCGGCAAATGGTGCCCAAGTGAAGCGAAACTTAATGACACAAAGCGCACTAATTTAGCTCACTCACCCAGTCTCTGTCGCACTTTTCACTTCTCTTTTCTGTGTCTATGTCTATAAAAAAAAAACTGAAAGGCGAATTATTGTAATCCACTTAAAATTCAATCAATCACTGCACTCTACACTGCACTCGTTTTAATGGCAGCCAAAAATTTAACAACTAAGTGCAATTATCGGCAATACGAATTGCAGAGGGCCTCGAATTGATGTCGATGAGTGTCCCTTCATAGATGGCAAATGGTAAGTGCCTGATTTAAAACTTTGCCATACGAACGAGGACTGCCTTTGCAATGGAGACTTAGCTCTCTGTGTGGGACAGGTAAAAGGGAGTTCTTTATTGATTTATATGTCTGTTAGATCAAAGAATTTAGTGCCTGAAGTGAAGCATATAAATAGATTTAAAGTTCCTGCTCGTAATTGAAATTTATTTAAGAAAAACCCACACACACGCCAAATATGCTCAAGACCCTCCACCCTCATTATAAGTTTTGTCCTTAAATAGCTGGAGTACAATGCTACAATGTTGTTGCTATACACAAATGGCTTAAAGGTTGCCTATGCATTAAGATTATTATAATGCCTTTTAAAATATTCAGTCGGCAAACAAAAGCCGCTCAGCTGTTAGTTCTTGAAGGTCTCAGGACTCTGGTCTCTGGCTCAGTCTCTTTGGAGCTCAATAAATGTGTCTAAAAACTTTGCGAATGTAATGCGGCTCAGGGGAATACAAATATTCAACTTGGTAAATACGTAAATATGACAAATACAAAAGGCGGCCGCTGTAGCAACAAAACAGCAGCAGCAACAACAACTTTGACCAATGGGAATAGCAAATGTAAAACAAAAGCGAAAAACTCAACTCAACTCAAATAAACTGAAATCTGAAATCTGTTTGTTATAATGCTACGATTACGTTGCTCTTACTGTCACGTACATATAAAAGTTAGCATAGACTGTGACACACACAGAGAGAGAAAGGGAGAGAGACAGACAGAGAGAATGAGAGTGTCAGATAGAGAGAGATAGAGAGAGTAAGAGAGTGCGAGAGGCAGTGGCGTTGTGCAAATATTGTTGAAGCTAAAATATTTGTCATACGCATTTAACACGTATACGCCCCCATGGTAATCACTGTATAATACGTCGAGTCGAGCCAAACAACACTCGGTGTATTTGCATTGTCATTTGTTAACAAAAGACAAGCTGCAATGAAGCTGCTGCCGTAAAGGGGTTTAACTAATAAATACATACTCTACTCGCACAGCCGAGTGTGGAGTGTGTTATATGACATGGCCATTATCATTGTGCAGTCTGTAAAACAGATGCAAGGACATTAGCACAATAAAGCAATGCAGTCGAACAATAATTTCAAATACAGGATTGAATAGTTGATGCCACAATTAAATGTAAATCGATTGGTCAGGCAACACCCATACAATCAAGTGCCGAAAGTGCTGTCTGTGTGTGGTCTAATGCACTCAAATGCTATCGAGTATTATTGCTGTAGCTGTCTCCTGCAACTGATGGTCGTGGGTGCCTGGGATGGGCTATGAGGTATGCGATTTGTATGCAGTTTATATAATTAATTGAAAATTATTGTGCATATGTCAGGGGCGCTGTGTTAAAGACGCAGCTGCATTCTCTGACAGCGGATTAAAGAGCTCTATCTGCACGCCAATGCCAACTAATTCGGCTCGGCTCAAAACCTATTCAAAAATGCCCAGAATTATTCGCACGTAAAACAATAAATTTTCATAATAGCCTCGCAACTAACCTCAGCCCATACAACGTACAGCATTCAGCTAACGCCCACACATGTTTTGAAGCCACGCCCATTTGCGATTGCCCAGTGGCCACGTGTAAAGTGCAAAAGCGCAACATCAGCGAAATGGGGCAAATGCCGAGCGCAGCAGGAAAACGGACCAGCGAACGGCGACTAGGGCCAACTGACGGGGCGAGCTAAAGATTACCGTTATTTGTATGCAAAGCAGCAGCCCAAAACCGACAACAACAACATCAACAACAGGAACATTATGCGACAGTGCAAGCCAACTGCCATTCAAAGTCAACCAAGAGCAGGACACAGCATGCAGGACGCAGTAGAACGAGTCCAATCCTGGCTACAGATGGCAACCGGCAACTGGCAGACAGAGAGACAGAGACACAGAGAGAGAGAGAGAGGGAGAGAAACGTGTTTCAATTTTTATGACATTTCAATGCAGTTTATGTCAGCGCAACGAGACAACGGGCCAACGAACTGAGAGATGGGTTCAGCGATAGGAGCAGCTCGAGCAGCGGGCAGCAGGCGAAAAAACCTCGTTATATATTTGACAATTCAAATTTGAGCTTGAGGGCCATGGGCCATGGTATATGCAACATATTTTAGCTGGACACTTTGCAACACAGTTCAATTCAATTGTAAATAGTAGTAGGGAAAGTAGACTGCCACAGCGCGCTTATCGCTGGGCATAAAATGTTGGGAACATGTGTTTGGTATTGCGCTTACGCCGTGTGTTCGGCAACATTTAACATTGAGCCAGGTCATCAAAATGATAAGCGCTTGACTTTTATTTGCATATCAAACGCATTAGACACATTTATATGACCTTCGACGGGAGCAGCGGCTGCACATGTCGGCCATAATATTGAGCTGTGCTTAAGGAACTCGATCGAGGCATACCTTGAGCTCATTTTAAAACATTTTAGCACGCAGCAGTTTTATTTTGTTTCTTTGGTCTCGAACACATTATTTATGGCTTGTACGTTTTGTATGTTTCATGTTTTCAACTTTTGTTGTGCTTTTAATATGCAACATAAAAATATATGCATGTTTATACTTTATGCTCATGTATTATTTATGAGAAGCTTGCTGCTAAGGTCTGCTCTCAAGAAGGAGTATGTAAGTTTTTGAAGATATTTCTATTTGGGTTTGTTTGCTAGAAATTATGATAGCATTATGCGTTGCCGCGATATCTTTAATTCCTATAAAATATTCGCCGAGACGTATGAGCAACGCGTGGGCGTCTGAGTGGCTGGAATCTGTTACGAGTAGCCTTACGTACGGCAAGAGAGAGCATCATCAACGGCAACTTAAGTAGCTCAATAAATCTTGAGCTTAACATTTGCTGAAGCTGCTGGCAGTTGGCAAACGTGACTGGAGTGCGACACATGCTACAATATAAAGGTCGCATCGCGTATCTCTTTGAGTGGGCGCCGCAAAGTATGCAGTAATATTTTACAAATGTTACATCGAAATGCAGAAGCTTCAGGAGATGATAGGCGTTGGCCTTGGCCTGCAGTTAAAATAGGATTTCTGCAACCCAAGCTGGCGACATGTCAATTGAAACCTCCAACTTTGAAATACGCATCAAATATGCAAATTACTGCAAATGGCTTTATCAAAGTCAACTTGGACGGCATCTCACTGTTGGCATTTGTAATTAAATTTAATTAAAAGTCTGCGCACATTCCAACTCGAGCAGATAAATGCCAAGTGAACCTGAGCAGCTCCGTCCAAGTCCATTCGTCACACGGCGCTCACTTAAACAATTCAGTTATTCAAATGAAGCCGCTGCCACACCAACTAGAGCAGGAAACAGGACTACGACCGAAGAAGAAGAAAAAAAAATAGAATTAAAATAGAAAAATAAAATTATCAAATACCCGCTTCACAGTCACTTGGCCGCGGATTATTTTAATTTTGTTCATTGTGCATACAGAGATAAAAGGTGAAAAATCTAAATGAATTTTTAATGCGATTTCAACGTTAGCCAACAGAATAGAAAATGTTTTAATAGCAGCTAGAAATTGTTTGTGAAATTCAATAAAGATTATTAGCACAAATTAAGTTTATGTTTAGTGTTATATGTTTTTCTTTGCTTTCTTTCTTACCTTAACTTAGTTTCCCAAACAATTAGCCTCGCATTTCACTTCGCAAATTGTCACAAGATGCGTTATGGGCAGTTGGCAACGTGTGTGTGTTGGCTGCCAAGCTGGTTTATCCGTCTCCCTTTGTGGCTTAATCGGGTTTTGGGCAACTTGAGCCGCAGTGTGGCTTGATTTGCCGGATAGGTCAACTGATTGGCGGCCGCATGTCCTTTGATTTCCCTGGTGTCCATACACCAAAGCGTCTGTGTTATGCTGTCATAAAGGGCACGACGTGAATGTCACATGACCCAAAACGTTTGACTATCTGCTCCATTTGTTGGCCAATGTGTGAGACAAATCAGCTAGTGCTACTGCTACTACGGCCACATCTGAGATGAGATTTCAGTTAGTGCATTACAATTGTTGTGGCTTTAAGAGTCAGAGCCAAAATAGTTAACTATTTGTCTCTCGACCCCAGTCCGAGCCCCGGACCGCATGACTTATGTGCTAGTTAAATAAATTTATGCTCTGTGATTTTCACATAAAATTGATTTATCACATTAGCCACTGATAGAGGGAAGTTCCGGAGTTGGCTTCATTTCATGCTCGTGGCTTTTTGGCTCATCAATTGCCCGAGTCGAAGGTTTGCCGTCGCTTTGACAATATGCGATAGTAATGGAAATGCCAGACATATGAAATTGCATTAGATGTACCCCAAAAGAGGAGGCCATAAATTTTAGTGGACGACAGTAAGGTCACGCCATAGCAGAGCATAGGATAGCATAAAAAAAAAATTATATACAGCTTGGGTGAAGGCACCGCAAAGAAGGGTTAATGTTGCGGTTTTCTGCCATTCTTTCTCTTTGTTTTTTTTTTTCTGCAAGAGAATTTATAACGATTCTAATGAAATTTGAGACTGAAAAATATGTCGGCAACGAGATGGCGAGGCATAGCGAGCGGTAAGGCGCATTTATTTCAATTCATATTTTATTCTTAGTTTTTGACGAATCCTTGAGCTGGCCCGCTAGGGATAATCAACATAATGAGTGAAGCGCATTGGAGCGAGCTATCTCAATGGACTGCTCCAGCACAAATGTACGAATAAACAAGGCGAAGACGAGTTGTGTCAGAAACAAATGCTTTTCATTTCAAATGCAGCTGTTGCTGGGGCTAACCCCCGGGGGGCCCATGTTTCTTATCCTTTTTGCAAGCAGCAGGCAGCAGAAACAACAGCAACAACAACAACAGCAGCTAAACACCAAGACACATAGCTGCTTGAAGGACAACAGATGTTTCACTGCGGCAACTCGTGTCGCTCACTGTGTTGAATAACGTAATATATCCTGAATTCGTATAGAATGCGAAGCAAAAGGAGACAGCAAGACAGTTGGGAAAGCTTAAGGCTTGGGTTACCAAAATGCTTGTGGTTTGGGCATTAGTGGTATATTAGGTACTAAATGAGTTCACATATTTGCAAACAGCTGGCCAACAACAATTTTTTAAGTCGCTAATTGTATGGGCCCAAATGGGTTAACACGCCTAAGTCTTAACTGAAATAAATGGTAAATGATATCAAACTAAAGTCCGAAAACTTTTCACATGATGGAAAATTTGATGATAATTAAGTATGCAAGGAAAAGTTGCTCAAATATATATATAAAAGCATATGTATTTATCCGATTTAAAAGGTAGAGATGCTCTCATGCTACAATGTTTACTTTAAATTTGATTTGTATATGGAAAAACGAACTTACTCTGGCATAGAAGAGAAATGGGCATAAAATACGTGTACGTACGCATTTGAGCATTAGCAGGATTTGCGCCGCTCACACACACACACACACACACGCACACAGAGATGCGCAGACCTTGAGCAAGTGGCATAAATTGTATGTGCCATGTGGCAATGGGCGTCTCTGCGTTGGTATAGAATCTATCCTCGGTTCTCCCCAAGGCGGCAGCTTGCCTCAAGGCGTTTATCGTTTGTAAAATTCGAGATTTGCATGCATTTGCTTGTCATAAAAAAAAAAAAACGTAGCCGGCAAATGTTGAAAGAAATAACGAAATGTGTTTACATGTTTATGTGCGAAGGGAAACGAGTGTAAGATTACCCATACGCAATGTTGTCGGCCACTTTGTTATACAATTCCAATGCTAGCTTTCTTTTCGCCACATAGTGTGACAAAATGTTGCAGAGCAAAGAATTCGCTTAAAGCCCAACATCGACTTTAAGCCACCATACTTACATCCACTTTCGTATTTGTTGCATGACTCCAGCAATTAAAAACAACACGTCATAAAACTTGAAGCACATGAGGTTAGATTTTGTGGCACTCGGGTTATAATTTAATCTCTGAGCTGTCAACAAATGTGCTTAATTACGTTTTCACTTACGTATTAATGGGTAGCGCTGCTTATGGGCTATGAACATGCCATGAAAATCAGCTTTTAAATGCGTGCTTAATTCCAAGTTGTCATATGAAATGGAAAAAGCAGGGACTGAATGGGTCTGCAGAGATTTCATTGAAGTTACTTTTGCTGCTGATTATGTTGATGGTAAAATGTCATAAATGCAGTTCAATTAATTGCCTGTAAGATAAGGTTCATCTAAAAATTAGTTTATTTATCTGCATGCTGTGAACAACAAAAGTAGAAAACTTTTGCACAGTCGAAAAACTATGGCATGGATAATACAGATATAATAAAAGTTTTTGCCTAAACTGAACTGAACTGAAACTATGCAGAAAATTGAGTCAGAAGTCATGAAAAGTTTCCATGCATGCGAATTGTTGTTTAGCTAAGAGCGAAAGTACATTATTTTGAATTGTAAAATTTGTGCAGGCAGGCAGTCAACTCTTTAAATATATGGCCTAGCGGCGTCTGCTTTAAGAGCAATCATTTAAGAATTTACTTAATTCATGTAACTCACAGCTCTCATCGCTGTCAACTTAATTCGTATCAAGCTCTGCTTTGCTCTGCGCTGCAATGATCTGTCATAGACAAGCTATTAAGGGACCCCTTTATAATTTAGCTAATCAGCTGGTTTACCCTTTCAAAACAACAGAGAGCAGAAAAAAGAACGAAAAATGGAATAAAAAAGAAAGAAACATTCTCAATTTCCGGTGCTCGGAACTGTGAGTTAATTGAGTCGCCCAGCGCTGGCAGCTCGTCCTTTTCATTTTATTCCACGCCCCCGCCCCCGCCCTCGCCCACGCCCACAATTTGCATGCTTATCTCATTAGCTACCAAACAAGTTCATTAGACAGCCCGCCGGGGCGCACGACTCTGGTCGCTGTTTGATATGGCTGTCAGTTGGCCTGGCCCATTGCCCGCCACTTGCAGGCTGCAGCATTTGCATGCAAATGTCGCCAGCGCGCCAATGTCCTCTCCACTCTTGACTGCGGCTCGTGCTGCTCCATAAAGTTGTTGTGCTTTTTTTTTTTTGCTGTTTGAATACAGTCAGAGCCTGTAGAGTTTGCATTGCACTTGACACATTTGTAAATATTTGCCAAAGGAGCTCTGTTTAGCTCTAGCCAGTGGCACATTGCGTATACGCAACGTGGGCGTGGACGTGCAACAGCTGCTGACTATCCACTGGTCTTTAGTCACCTGTTAATATGCAGGCCAAAGGGCAGTCATTGAAATTCTTTTTTTTTTTTTTTCAAATACTAGCACCTGCCACATGCAGCACTTTAAAAGCTAAAAGCAATGATAGCAGCCCTCCGCCAGCGGCCTTTCACAGTGCTCGCTCAAAGCTGCACAACTGTGAGGGGGTGGGGGAATAGCTGGAGTCGTACGTGAAGCGGAAATTATGTAAATTTAAGTGTTTTTTCCGCTGCATATTTTTGCGTTTTGTTTTTAGTGCCGCCGCAGTTTTGTTCATGGCACTGGAAAACATGATGAGCAAGCGGCCAAAGGATAACAGCAGCAGCATCCGAGTCAGCGCCACAAAACCCAACAAAAGTAAGACACCATTTTTTTTTTCTTTTTGATTATAAAAAATAAGCCATAAAGTTGGCTTCAGCAACTGCAAGTGGAATGCATTACGTTTTGAGACTGAAGCATTACAATAAGCTCTCATAATTGTTTTACAACTTTAACTTAAAGTTAAAATTCAATATGAAAAGTCTACCAAAGCTAAAGCTTAACTATATATTTATATACTAATAATACAACTATCGTCTCAGGTATGAAATCCTATTTTACAATTGATGCTCAACTTATTTCTGTGCAGAGCGAAACGTGACTAAGCGAGCAATCGAAGGTAATCCCAACCGCAAAATATATTTACTTCAATTTATAATTCATTCAATGGTGCTGCAGTTGTGGAGCGCTGTAGCTGGCAGCGTTTAACTCTGCCACACACTGTTGGGGCGTATGAGCAATTCAATAGATACTCAACGCTGCAGCGTTTCCATTGTTTTCCGATTGCGCTCAGAGTTATAATGGGCATACAGACTCGCGGCCGCCCTCAAGTGGAGCATACAAATGCTGGAAAATATCTCAAACCGGACGCCAGCGACCAAATGGACGGCCATTTAGCTGGGCATTCGGTATGTGTAGAGACAATGCAATGGCTTGGTTTATATGTGCTGGCACTTACTCAGGTGATTGCAAATCGTTATCCTGTGGAGGATTGCATTGCAAATGTCCAAACATAATAGTGGCAAAATGAAATGGAATTATCATTTTTCAGACAGTTGCCATTTGCTTTTTGCTGGGTTGTGTAAAAG